>JAVSCE010022593.1:0-18601 GCA_032199065.1 Smutsia gigantea | reverse complement strand
GGGGCTGTGGAGTATCTAAAAACAAATATGTTTAGGGAATCTGTGAGTAGAAGAGACTTGCCCTGCCACACAGAGTATATGTTGGTGAGACTGCAAACCGCTTTGGGAAGTTCTGTATCTAGTTATTGGAGGGACAGAGCAGCAAAGGCTGAGACACTTGGTGTGGTAGACTCTTTCAAAGTCCAGTCTTCTTAAGATCTGGAAAGAGATCTTACAACAAAGAAGTCTTCAGGATGCAGAGTATATCAAGTTTGGAGTGGATAAAGGTAGGATTGAGGCCATCAGCAGAAAATATCAGCATCTTATGAAGACTGGATGAGATGAATTACATACAGTGTGGAGAGTAAAGAGTACTGGGACCAATGTCTAACAGTGCAAATGGCCTTTGAGAACATAGATTACCTCCAGTAAGGAGAGAAAGGGAAGGCAGATGGGATGGGAGTAGTAGGAGAATCCTAAAGAGCAACTACAGTTGACTAAGTTGTATACTAAACAGAGATCAGCGTTTAAATTAGAAGTGACTCTGCTTAACTTGAATTTCAATAAAGACTGAGTTATCCTGTCATCATTGGAATTGGGGAATTGAGGGTAATGAGCTAAATTTAGCTTAACAGTGTAATAAATAAAGTTACAGTTTTCAGCCTGAGTTCTGTGCTTATGTCAACTCATAATCTCTACAGTAAGATGATCATAATGGTAATGCCAGCTCTGCTCACTTCAGTTTTAAATTGTAGGGGAAGAAAGCATTCCTATAGAATTTTCGAGTAGGAATCAACCTCAGGAGTAATCATGTTATATCCCTTTTTAAAATCTTTGAACACTTCTTGTTCTCAGAATTAAGCCCCAAATCCTTTATGTGGCCTGAGAGACCCACCGGATCTTGCCCACGCAACCGATCTTGCTGTTTCCCCCCATGGCTCTCTTTGTTCAAACCCCACATTCTTTCTGGTTTCTTAAAGTTGACCTGCACTTTGCCACCTCAGGGCCTTTTTAGATGTTACTCTTTCTGCTTGGAAGACTCTTCCTTCCAACTATATGTCAGATTTCCTTGTTAAGTGCTTCAGTATCACCCTGTTCTGTTTCTTTATAGTACTTAATCACAATTGGAATAGATTTTTGTTGTTGTGGATATAATTTCAGTCTTACCTCATAAGCTTCAGTATACCAGAGACCATGTCCGTCCTGGTCACTGACAGAGCCTCAGTGGGTAGCACAGTCCTGACATGTGGTGCTTATTAATACCTGGGGACTGGGCACATGCATAAGTGAATGATGTGATCCAATACTCTGATTTTACACAGAGGAGATAGGGTCTTATGAGACTGAGTTTTCCAGAGATGCTTAACTGTAATCAAAGGTATTCTGTTATACATTGGGGACAGGATGGGAGGAGAACTTTCATCAATTCTCAAATATAGTCAAAATAAATTCAAGAATATTACTTAGTTTAAGAAATTACTACCCATTCCCTACAGTCTCAGCCTTTTTTGATATATATTATGTGGATGTTTATTTGTAACACCTGCTCTTAAAGGAATCATTGGTCATACTTTAATCACATCTCACATAAATGTTATGGCTAGAGCATCACACTTTTTGTTTATTAAAAGCAAATATTCTCTTTAGCTAGCTTATTAAGTTTTATGGGTTTTTTGAAAGATGAATATCCACCAGACCAACAATTGTTCTCCATGGATGTTTCTCCTCGTGTTACAGAAAGCCACATGATAGTTTGAAAAGATGTTTGCTATACCTGCAATAGTGAAGGAATAAAAGACAAATGAGACAGCCATAAATGTTGCTGGATAAATAAGAGAGTCTCAGCTTGTATTCTATAATACAAGATTACACAATTTTAAATTGCACTAAATTGGTACTAATTTGGCAATCTTAGCTTTAATATGCTTCCAGTCTTAACATGCTATGGACTGTAGAATTGAGGGGCATTCATACCAGGTTTGAATGAAATGTATTTACAGCACAGTGGGAGAAAATTTTTATTTTATTCCTGGTTTTCTCTATGCTTCTTGGTGTGGAAGCTGAGGAACCAACCAAACCTTATCAATATTTAGTATCTCTTCTTTAAAATGAAAAGCTTTAGAAAAATAATTCAATATCAAGGTAAATAACCATGGCTCTGGCTGCCTGGGTATGTTTTAAGTGCTGTTGAGGAAAGGGAATATTTCCTCTAAAAGAACTATGTAAATGTCAGACAATGATTTTTTTCCATAAGGCCCTATAAATAATTACTAACATTGTGTTAGGACAATAGAGGATTTTCTCAGTCTCCTCTGGGTGCCAGGTAGAATACTGGCTGTTAGCTCGCATTTATGACAAAGTATTATTTTTCTGCTAAAACAGATGGATTTTGAATTGACACTTTGACATCACAGGAAAATACATATTATGCTTTCAAATACTGCTCTCGAATATATCAGGAAAGCAACTATTAAGTGAAATGTATGACAGCAGGACTTCATTCTACTTTTCTGACTCAAGGGTTTATTTGTTTGAATTGGCCATAGATAGGTTCCTAAGGATCTGAATTGTGTCAAAATGATTTAAGTCAAACATGAAGACAGTCACACCTAGTCCCCCCACTCCCTGAATGACATTTTTGGGGGAGGGGCCACCTTCACGAACAAAATGTAATGAGTTCAGAAAAGCTCTCCTGGGCCATTGTCTCATTTATAAGATATTTTTAAGACTGAAAAATGACATAGGAATATTTACCATATACAGATATTAAAATAATTTTTATTTCTATAAACATGAATATGGAAGTGTTTGGAGACAAGTATGTGACAGCTTGAAAATAGCATACAAATATTACTGGATAGAGATATTACCAGGGTAATTTCTATATCTTTAAATGTACACTTGGAGCTATGTTAGAGTTGTGATTACAGAAATATTTACTCAGGGTATTATCACAGTGGAAATTTTAGTATAACTGTGTGTATGTGTTTTGGGGGGGTGAATAAATTAAGATGTATTGCATTTTATGGCCAAGTTAATTATGCCTTGGGGATTATTCAAATTTATTTTTCATATGAAAACTTCTATTATCCTTCATGTGTAGGCATCTCCATGTTTTCACAAATTTGAAAGGTAAGATTTGTTTCTTGAACAATTTTATAAGTTCATTCCTTTGCATTTATTTTCCATTCAAATATGAGAGTGTTTCCAATACAAATGTACACCTTGAGCAGTTTGACAACCCACTTGAAGATACTCCTTCTGGTCACTCCTTCCTTATATACACTTAATCCCTTCCCATATGAGCCATTTAACTAAGTCATAGATAGTTGTATATTTTTCTTCAAATCCTCCAAAATCATTTTCAGTCCTTTTGATGAAAGCTGTCAATTCTTAATTCATTTTACCTTTCAAAAGAATTCCAAAGGCATGGCATTCTCATTTGCATGCCTAATCCTTTCTTCCTGTCTTGTAGTCTGATTAGTAGTTCACTTTGCTTCTCCAGCATGAATTTAAGATTATAAAGCAGTGGAGATTCAAGATGGTGGCGTGAGAGGGGGGACGGAGAGCTCCTCCCAAAACCACAAACAGTACAAAAATATAGTTAATAAATACAACTAACCTTCAGACGGCAACAAGAAAGAAGGCTGAACCAGACTACATACAGACCTCACGAACAGAGCAGACCTCAAGAAACAAGAGTAACGTACAAAAGCCTTAATCCGGCGGGACCCAAGCCCTTCCCCCACCACAGCTCACCAACAGGAGGAAGAGAAATGGAGCGGGGGAGGGGGTGGAAGCCTGGGACTGATGGACACCCAGCCCTGGAGATCTTCTTTGTGAGCAGAAACCTATACTGTGTGGTGCCCTGGGCGTGGGGAGCTCGGACAGGCGGAGTGCTTTCGAAATTGACATTCCGGCCGTTTGTGGAGGAGGGGATCCACACCAGGCTGCTCTATCAGAGGAAAGGCAGGGAGTCTGAGAGGCTTCCTAGCAGCGAGAGGGCTGCTGAAGGGTGGGGTTTGCACGTAGCTTGCTGTGCGGGAGAAGGGAGGGCTGGACAAGATTGCCTGGGTGTGCTCTGCCCAGCTGGTTAGGAACTTTGGGGAGCTTCAGGTGCTCCATCCCTCTGGCTGCCTACTCAGCTCTGAGGCCCCCCACCGTGACACACAGCCTGCCAAACCTTCCTGCTGGCCTGCAGGCACCTGCTGGCAAAACCGCAGTCACTGTGCAGGTGTCAGGCTAGCCAGAGGGAGGCCCTGCCTACAACAGCTAGAGACACAAAGCACAGATTACCGATGTGTGCTTGGCCCACTGCCTCTGACACTGGAGACAGGCACTGCAGATGGGAAGCAGGAAACAGATCTTTCTGCCCCCCAGGCACCAGCTCCGTTCCCCTACATCCCCCAGCCTCACTCTAGGGGCTGAGCACATCCAGAGACTGGAGTTTCTGCACACTAGTGGGCACCACACAGAAATATGAAATGTCAAAAGAACATGGTTCAGACCAAAATCTCACAAACCCCAGAAAGAGGGTCAAATGAAACCGAACTCACAAATCTTCCAGAAAGAGAGTTCAAATTAAAAATTATAAACATGCTTATGGAGGTACAGAAAAATATTCAAGACCTCAGGAACGAATTTAAGATGGAGAGTCAATCATTAAGAAATACCATATCTGAAATGCAACATACATTGGAGGGCTTTAAAAGCAGATTAGATGTAGTAGAAGAGACTTTAAATGTCAAAGATCACGGATAAAGATAGACTTTTAAAAGCAGCTAGAGAGAGAAAAAAACATCACATACCAAGGAAAACCCATCAGGCTATCATCAGACTTCTCAACTGAAACCTTACAGGCCAGAAGAGAGTGGCATGATGTATTTAATACAATGAAGCTGAAGGGCTTGAACAAAGAATAATCTACCCAGGAAGTTTACAATTTAAATTTGAAGGAGGGATTAAACAATTTTCAGATAAGCAAAAGCTGAGAGAATTTACCTCCCCCAAACCACCTCTACAGAACATGTTGGAGGGACTCTTATATATGGAATTATTCCTAAGGCTAACTAAACAGATATCATTCAAGGGAACATGAACAGTGCAGAACATGATTCATAACATACAAAGAATGGAGGAGGCAGAAAAAGGAGGAAAAAAAAACAACTTTTAGGTAGAGTTTGTAATAGTATGCAAAATAAGTTAAATTAGATTATTAGATAGTAAGGGAATTGCCCTTGAACCTTTGGTAACCACAAATTTAAGCCTGCAGTGGCAGTAAGTACGTAACTATTGATAATCATTCTAAATGTAAATGGTCTGAATGCACCAATCAAAAGACATAGAGTTACTGCATGGATAAAAAAAGAAGATCCATCTATACGCTGCCTACAAGAGACTCACTTCAAACCCAAAGACATAAACAGACTGAAAGTTAAGGGATGGAAAAAGATATTTCATGCAACTAATAGTGAGAAAAAAGCAGGAGTTGCAGTACTTGTATCAAACAAAATAGACTTCAAAACAAAGAAAGTTACAAGAGACAAAGAAGGACATTACATAATGATAAAAGGGTTAGTCCAACAAGAGGATATAACTACTATAAACATCTATGGACCTAACACCGGATCACCTACATATGTGAAACAAATACTAACAGAATTAGAGGCGGAAATAGAATGCAATGCATTCATTTTAGGAGACTTCAACATGCCACTCACTGCAAAGGACAGATCAACCAGACAGAAAATAAGTAAGGATACAGAGGCACTGAACAACATATTAGAACAGATGGACCTAACAGACATCTACAGAACACTCCATCCAAAAGCAACAGGATACACATTGTTCTCAAGTGCACATGGAACATTTTCAAGAATAGATCATATATTAGGCCACAAAAAGAACCTCAGTAAATTCAAATATATTGAAATTGTACCAACCAGCTTCTCAGATCACAAAGGTATGAAAATAGAAATAAATTATGCAAAGAAAATAAAAAATTTGACAAACACATGGAGGCTTAATAACATGCTCCTAAATGATCAATGGATCTATGACCAAATAAATACAGAGATCAAGAAATATATGGAGACAAATGACAAGAATAATTCAACACCCCAAATCTGTGGGATGCAGCAAAAGCTGTGCTAAGAGGGAAATATATTGCAATACAGGCCTACCTCATGAAAGAAGAACAATCCCAAATGAGCAGTCTAAACTCATAATTAATGAAACTAGAAAAGGAAGAACAGATGAGGCCCAAAGTCAACAGAAGGAGGAACATAATAAATTTAAACCATAAATAAATAAAACTGAGAAGAATAAAACAATAGAAAGAATCAATGTAGGTAGAAGCTGGTTCTTCAAGAAAATAAACAAAATAGATAAACCACTAGCCAGACTTACCAAGAATAAAAGAGTCTACACACATAAACAGAATCAGAAATGAGAAAGGAGCAATCACTACAGATACCACAGAAATACAAAGATTTATGAAAAATTATATGCTAACAAACTGGATAACCTAGAAGAAATGGACAGCTTTCTAGAAAAATACAACCTTCCATGGCTGACACAGGAAGAAACAGAAAATCTGAATACACCATTTACCAGCAAAGAAATTGAATTGGTATCAAAAAAATACCTAAAAACAAAACTCCTGAACCAGATGGTTTCACTGCTGAATTTAATCAAACATTTAGTGAAGACCTAATACTCATCTTCATTAAAGTTTTCGAAAAAAATAGAAGAGGAGGGAATACTCTTAAACTCATTCTATGAGGCCAACATCACTCAAATACCAAAACAAGGCAAAGACAGCACAAAAAAAGAAAATTATAAACCAATATCCCTGATGAACATAGAATGCAAAAATACTCAACAAAATATTAGCAAACCAAATGGAAAAATACATCAAAAAGACCATCCATCATGATCAAGTGGGATTCATCCCAGGAATGCAAGGATGGTACAACATTCAAAAATCCATCAACATCATCCACTACATCAATAAAAAGAAGGACAAAATTGACAAAATTCAACATCTGTTCATGATAAAAACTCTCAAAAAAATGGGTATAGAGGGCAAGAACCTCAACATAATAAAGGTCATATATGACAAAGCCACAGCCAACATTATACTTAACAGCGAGAAACTGAAAGCTTTTCCTTTAAGATCGGGAACAAGACAAAGATGCACATTCTCCCCACTTTTATTCAACATAGTTCTGGAGGTCATAGCCATGGCAATCAGACAATACAAAGAAATAAACGGCATCCAGATTGGCAAGGAGGGACTCAAACTGCCCTTGTTTGTGGATGACATGATAGTGTAAATAAAAAACCCTAAAGAATCCACTCCAAAACTATTAGATCTAATATCTGAATTCAGCAAATTTGCGGGATACAAAATTAATACACAGAAATCTGTTGCACTCCTATACACTAACGATGAACTAGCAGAACGAGAAATCAGGAAAATAATAATATTCACAATTGCATCAAAAAGAATAAAATTCCTAGGAATAAACCTAATGAAGGATGTGAAAGGCCTATACCCTGAAAACTACAAGACACTCTTAAGAGAAATTAAAGACGACACTAATAAATGCAATTCATCCCATGCTCTTGGCTAGGAAGAATTAAGTATCGTCAAAATGGCCATCCTCCCTAAAGCAGTCTAAAGATTCAATGCAATCCCTATCAAAATACCAACAGTATTTTTCAATGAACTTAAGCAAATTGTTCTAAAATTCATTTGGAACCACAAAAGACTCCAAATAGCCAAAGCAATCCTGAGAAGGAAGAATAAAGCTGGGGGTATTACACTCCCTGACTTAAAGCTCTACTAATAAAGCCACAGTAATCAAGAAAATTTGATACTGGCACAAGAACAGACCCATAGACCAGGGGAATAGAATAGAGAGTCCAGATATAAACCCAAGCATATATCATCAGTTGATATATGATAAAGGTGCCATGGATATACAATGGGGAAATAACAGCCTCTTCAACAGCTGGTATTGGCAAAACTGGACAGCTACATGTAAGTGAATGAAACTGGATTACTGTGTAACCCCATACACAAAAGTAAATTCAAAATGGATCAAAGACCTGAATGTAAGTCATGAAACTATAAGACTCTGAAAAAAATATAGGCAAAAAGCTCTTGGATATAATCATGAGCAACTTCTTCATGAACATGTCTATCCGGGCAAGGGGAACAGAAGCAAAAATGAATGAATGGGACTATATCAAACTAAAAAGCTTCTGTACACCAGGGGATACCATCAGTAGAACAAAAAGACATCCTACAGTATGGGAGAATATATTCATCAATGACATATCTGATAAGGGGTTGACATCCATATTATATAAAGAGCTCACACAGCTCAACAAACAAAAAGCAAATAATCCATTTAAAAAATGGGCAGATGACATGAATAGACACTTCTCTAAAGAATAAATTCAGATGGCCAACAGGCACATGAAAGGATGCTCCACATCACTAGTCATCAGAGAAATGCAAATTAAAACCACAATGAGATACTACCTCACACCAGTTAGGATGGCCACCATCCAGAAGACAAACAACAGCATATGTTGGCAAGGATGTGGAGAAAGGGGAACCCTTCTACACTGCTGGTGGAAATGTAAATTAGTTTAACCATTGTGGAAAGCAGTATGGAGGTTCCTCAAAAAACTCAAAATAGAAATACCATTTGACCCAGGAATTCCACTCCTAGGAATTTACCCTAAGAATGCAGCAGCCCAGTTTGAAAAAGATATATGCACCCCTATGTTTATCTCAGCACTATTTACAATAGCCAAGAAATGGAAGTGACCTAAGTGTCCATCAGTAGATGAATGGATAAAGAAGATGTGGTATATATACACAATGGAATATTATTCAGTCATAAGAAGAAAACAAATCCTACCATTTGCAACAACATGGATGGAGCTAGAGGGTATTATGCTCAGTGAAATAAGCCAGGCGGAGAAGGACAAGTATCAAATGATTTCACTCATCTGTGGGGTATAAGAACAAAGGAAAAACTGAAGGAACAAAAGAGCAGCAGACTCACAGAACCCACGAATGGACTTACAGTTACCAAAGTGAAAGGGAATCGAGAAGATGGTTGGGAAGGGAGGGATAAGTGGGAAAAAGGGCTATTACAATTAGCACACATAATGTAGCAGGTGTTGGGATGGGGGTGGGTGATAAGGGGAAGGCAGTATAGCACAGAGAAGACAAATAGTGATTCTATAACATCCTTCTTTGCTGATGGACCATGACTGCAATGGGGTATATGGTGGGGACTTGGTAATAGGGGGAGCCAATAACCATAATGTTGTTCATGTAATTGTATATTAATAATAGCAAAATAAATAAATAAATATTTAATGTTAAAAAAAGATTATAAAGCAGTACTGTTTTGTTGTGACTATAGTAAATGATATAAGCAAGGGTATTATTACTACTATTGATATTAATATTGCAGACATTTAGTTGTGATTTTTTTTTCAGGAACTTAACTTGAAAAGCTTGTTAAAAATCACTTTTAGTTTTTTTAGCTTTATCCTTTAAATATAATCCTTCTAAATCTTGTAATTAAACTTAAAAAACAAATTGAGGTACATAACAATGAAAGAACAAATATTAGTGTACACCTTGATGAATTTTGACATGTGTATACACTCATGTAACTATTACCCAGATCAAGATTTCAAACATTCTCACTAATTTTTCCTCTTCTCACCCTCCCTCCCCTAGGGCAACCACCAGTCTGTTTTCTGTGTATATGAGTGATTTAAGTTTTGTTTGCCTGTTTATTTGTTTTGTTTTTTAGGCTCCACATATAAGTGAATTCATATGGTATTTGTCTCTCTCTGTCTTACTTCACTTAACATAATATCCTCTAGTTCCATCAATGTTGTCAAAAAATGGCAAGATTGCCTTCTTTTTTATGGCTGAGTAGTACTCCATTGTATATATCCACCATATTTTCTTTATCCATTCACCTATTGGACATTTAGGTTTCTTCCATATTTTGGCTATTGTAAATAATGTCGTGACAAACAGAAGAGTGCATGTGTTTTTTTGAATTAGTGATTTTGGTTTCTTTTGGGAAAATTCCCTGAAGTGGAATTGCTGGATCATATGTATTTCTATTTTTAGTTTTTAAGAACCCTCCATACTGCTTCCCATAGTGGCCACACCAATTTACAATCCCACCAGCAGTGCTTTAGTGTTCTCTTTCTCCACTTAGTCTCCAATACTTGTTACTTCTTGTCTATTTGTTATTATCACCTTTGACTCGTTTGAGATGATATCTCATTGTGGTTTTGATTTGCATTTCCCTGATGATTAGTGATGTGGAGCATCTTTTTATGCCTGTTAGCCATCTGTTCATCTGCCCTTTGGATAAATGTCTATTCAGTTTCTCTGCCCATTTTTTAATCAAGTTATTTGGGGTTTTTTGGTGTTGAAGTTATATTAGTTCTTTGTGTATTTTGGATATTAGCCCCTTATCAGATCTATTGTTTGCAAATATATTCTCCCATACCTTTATGTTTCATTGATGGTGTCCTTTGCTGTGCTGAAGCTTTTTAGTTTGACATAGTCCCACTTATTTATTTTCCTTTTGTTTATTTTGCTTAAGAGACATATCCAGAAAAAATTACTAAGCCAAATGCTTGCGTATATGGCCTATGTTTTCTTCTAGTAGCTTTATGGTTTCAGGTCTTATATTTAGGTCTTTAATCCATTTTGAGTTTATTTTTGTACATGATCTAAGTATCTATTCTTGTGCTAGTACCATTCTCTTGATTACTGCAGCTTTGTATGTAGTTAGAAATTAAGGAGTGTAATACCTCAGCTTTGTTCTTCTCTCTTATGATTACTTTGGCTATTTCGGGTCTTTTGTGGTTTCATATAAATTTTAGGATTATTTAGTTCAGTGAAAAATACCATTGGTATTTTGTCAGGGATTGCATTGAATCTATAGATAGCTTTGGGTAGTATGGCCATTTTGACAGTATTAATTCTTCCTATCCATGAGCATGGAATGTCTTTCCATTTATTTGTGTCTTCTTCAGTTTCTTTCATCAATGTCTTGTAGTTTTCAGAGTGCAAGTTTTTCTTCTCCTTGGTTACATTATTCCTCAGTATTTTATTCTTTTTGATGCAATTATAAATGAGATTGATTTCTTAATTTCTGTTCATGTTTGTTCATTATTTGTATATAGAAATGCAACAGATTTCTACATATTGATTTTGTATCCTGCAATTTTACTGAATTCATTTATGCTAATAGTTTTCTTGGTGGAGTAGTGGTTTTCTATGTATAATATCATGTCATCTGTAAATAGTGACAATTTTACTTTTTCTTTACCAATTTGGGTACATTTTATTTCATTTGCCTGATTACTATGGCTAGTACTTTGTTAAATAAAAGTGATGAGAGTGGGCATCCTTGTCATATTTGTGATCTTAGAGAAAAATCTTTTAGGTTTTCATCTTTGAGAATGTTGGTAGCTGTCGTTATACATGGCTGAAGCAGTTAGTCCATTTACATTTAAGGTGATTATTGATAGATACTTACTTATTACCATTTCATTAAATTTTTTCCGGTTGCTTTTGTTCTTTTCTGCTACTTTCTTCTCTTGCTCTTTTCCCTTGTGCATGATGACATTCTTTGATGTTATAGTTGGATACATTTCTTTTTATTTTTTGTGTTTTTGGTTTGTGTTTATCAGGTTGTTTATATATATCTTACATATATAGTAGTCTATGTTAATTTGATGGTCACATAATTTTGAATGCATTCTAAGAGCACTGAATTTTTAACTTCCTCTTCTCCATGTTTTATGTATATGATGTCTTCTTTTACCTTGTTTATTTAGGGATTCCTGTAACTAATTTTTAGTAGTTGATTTTACTATTCTTATCTCTTAATATTCATATTAGCTTTTAAATGATCAGTCTACTATCTTTGTTGTTTTCTTTTAGCAATGAGATTTTTCTTTTCATAATTTTCTTGATTCTAGTTATGGCCTTTTCTTCTCCTATTTAAGAAGTTCCTCTAACATTTCTTATAAGGTTGGGTTATTGGTGGTGAACTCCTTTTAACTCGTACTTATCTGAGAAGATATTTGTCTGTACTTCAATTCTGAATGATAGCCTTGCTGTGTACAGTATTTCTGTTAGTAGGTTTTTCCCTGTCAGCACTGTGAATATATTATGCCACTCCCTTTTGGCCTGTGGAGTTTCTGCTGAAAAATCAACTGATAGCCTAATGGGGTTTCCCTTGTATGTAACTCATTGCTTTTGTCTCACAGCTTTTAAGATTCTGTCTTTGATCTTTGACATTTTAATTATTATGTGCTTTTGTGTGGACCCCTTGGTTTATCTTTTTTGAAGCTCTCTGTACTGCTTGGGCCTTGATGTTTCTTTTCTTTTCTAGGTTAGGGAAGTTTTCAGCTATTATTTCTTCAAATAAACTTTCCACCCCACCCCTGGCCCCAGTCTTTCTGGGATACCTATGAGGCAAATGTTAGGAAATTTGATTTGTCCCGAAGGTCCTTAACCTGACTCATTTCTTTTTTTCTTTTTTCTTTTTCAGTTCAGCTTCAGTGTTTTCCATTACTCTTCTCTTCCAAATAACTGATCCATTCTGCATACTCTATATTGCTAATTCTCTCTAGTATATTTTCATTTTATTTATTGTATTCTTCAACTCTGATAGGTTTTTTGTTTATGTATTTCCTATCTGTTGATGTTTTAACTGATCTCATCCACGACTCTCTCAAGTCTGGTGAGCATCTTTATAACCATTACTTTAAACTCTATTAGGTTGATTGGTTAACTCTGTTTCATTTAGTTATTTTTCTGAGGTTTTTGTCATGTTCTTTTGTTTCAAACAAATTCCTCTGTCTAATTTTGTTTGACCTTCCGTGTTTATTTCTGTAGTTTAGGTGAAAGGGCTACTTCTCCCAGTCCTGAAGGTGTGGTATTGTGTAGAAACATCCCCTGGGTAGACTGTGTGCCTGATGATTTTCACTGGACAGCTATAGGCCAGATGGGTGTGGGGTCAATGTGTCCCAGTGCCAGGGCTCCCAGGGTGTGGGCTGGAGGTCTCCCAGTGTGTGCTAGGCAAGGCCATTTACTAGGCCATACTACTAGGAAGCTGGTGTCAGGAGGGTGCAGTCCTGGGGGATCCCAGGTGGGCAACAGGTCAGAGCCTTACTGGTGGGGCAACAGGTGGCTGAAGGGCAAGCTCTGGAGGTCTCCTAGGTGGGGACTGGCCAGTTCTCCCCTGGTTAGGATTGCCAAAGATGGAGGAGTGTGGTATAGGGTGCTCCTGGGTGTGTGCCAGCCAGGGCCTTTTTGTCAGGGTGACTGTGGGCAGAGCAGCACAGTTTAAAGATCTGGGTAGGTGTCGGTGGGGCCACACTAATGGAGTGGTTGGTGATGGAAGAGGTTCCGGCAGAATGAATTCATGGACATATGTTTGTGTCACCTGGTGGGGCTGCTGGATCTCTGGCAGGTGTTCTTGGGCCAAGGCAGGGTTTTGAAGACTGCACTGATAAAATTGAGGCTGGTGGACTTCCGGTAAGATGGCAGTGTGAGCAGGGCAGCAGAAATATCCTCCCAACACTATTTATCTATGAAAACACGGCAAATACATCTATTCCTAAAAGAGAGACCAGAATACACAGGAAAGCGCACAGTGTGCAGCTATACCTGAGAGGACTCGGCACCCCAAAAGGCGGGTAAGATACGGAGCCGCGACCCAGCGTGACCCTCCCCCTCCCCCACCCCAGTGCACGGGCGGGAGGAGAGGATTCAGAGCCAGGAGAGACTGCAAGCACACCCCACGAAGTACCAGCACCAGTGATCTGCGTGGGGAGCGCTGACCCACATTGCACAGTGCAGCGGAGATTGGAGAGACAGAGGGGCAGGATCTGAGCGGGGAACGCGCCAGGGTGCTTGCAGCCGGATCCCCGGAAGGAAAAAAAAAAGGCGCGTACTTTCTTCAGCCATCTTAAAGAGACGGGAGCCCAGTGGAGAAGCCAGATCGCCCCGGCACACTCAGCCCAGCAGACTGGGAGTCCTGCGGGGTTTCAGACACCTTAGCTGGTGACTGGGGAAGCGTAGCCATACTTATACTTCTCACTGAGATCAACAGCCTCCTATTCGTTCCCACCCCTGCCAGAGCGATAAAGGGCCCTGCATAGCGGCAACGCCACAACTGCGGAATAGTGGGGCAATAGCTCCAGCTACAGCATTCCCACAGAATCTACTCCTGGTGGACTTTTTTTGTTGATTTTTTAATTTTGTTTTGTTTTTGTTTTTTTTTTTCTTTCTTCTTTTTTTTTTTCCTTTTTAAAGTCTTAAAGAGCCCAGCTTACATATGTGGCAACTATCAGTGACCAATTCTATAGCCATGAAAAGACAGAGGAATATGGTTCAGATGAAAATCAACCAGACAACCCCACAGAGGGAGCCTGAAAGGATGGAAATGCACAGTCTTCCTGAAAAAGAATTCAGAATAAAAGTCATAAGTATACTGATGGACCTACAGAGAAATGTGCAAGAGCTGAGGGAGGAAGTGAGGGAAGTGAGGAAAGACAATGCAGAAATCAGACAAGTGATTGACGGGCTTAACAGCAGAATGGATGAGATGCAAGAGACTTTAATGGAATACAAAGCAGAGAACAGGAATACAGAGAAGCTGAGGCAGAGAGAGATAAAAGGATTTCTAGGAATGAAAGAATATTAAGAGAACTGTGTGACCAATCCAAACGGAACAATATTTGCATTATAGGAGTAAAACAGGAAGAAGAGAGAGAAAAAGGGATAGAAAGTGTCTTTGAAGAAATAATTGCTGAAAACGTTCCATCGCTGGGAAGGAAGTAGTCTCGCAGTCCACCGAAGCTCATAGATCTCTCAACACAAGGGACCCAAGGAACACAACACCAAAACACATAATAATTAAGATGGCAAAAATCAAAGATAAAGACAGGGTACTAAAGGCAGCTAGAGAGAGAAAAAAGATCACCTACAAAGGAAAACCCTTCAGACTATCATCAGACTTCTCAACAGAAACCTTACAGGCCAGAAGAGAATGGCAAGATGTATTTAATGTAATGAAACAGAAGGGCCTCGAACGAAGAATATTGTATCCAGCACGATTATCATTTAAATATGATGGAGGGATTAAACAATTTCCAGACAAACAAAAGTTGAGAGAATTGGCCTCTCATAAACCACCACTACAGGATACCTTAAATGGACTGCTCTAGATGGAAGCACACCTAAGGCTAAAAAGAAGTCACCAGAGAAAATAAAATCATAGCAAAGAAACAGATCATACAAATACTAACTAAAGGCAAAGAACAAATCACCTAGTATAGAAAGAATGGAGGAGGAGGAATAAGAAGGGAGAGAAATAAAGGAACATCAGACTGTGTTTACAATTACGTAACAAGAAAGTTAAGTAAGATTGTTCGATAGTAAAGAAGCAACCCTTGAACCCTTGGTAACCACGAATCTAAAGTCAGCAATAGTAATAGGTACATATCTATCAATAATCATCCTAAATGTAAATGGACTGAATGCACCAATCAAAAGACACAGAGTAACAGAATGGGTAAAAAAGCAAGACCCATCTATGTGCTGCTTACAAGAGATTCACCTCAAACACAAAGATATACACAGACAAAAGGTGAAGGGATGGAAAAAGATATTTCATGCAAACAACAAGGAGAAAAAAGCAGGTGTTGCAGTTCTTGTATCAGACAAAATAGACTTCAAAACGAAGAAAGTAGCAAGAGATAAAGAAGGACATTACCTAATGATAAAGGGGTCAGTCGAACAAGAAGATATAAAAATTATAAATATATATGCACCCAAAACAGGAGTGCCAGCATATGTAAAACAAATACTAACAGAATTAAAGGAGTAAATACACAGGAATGCATTCATCTTAGGAGACTTCAAAACACCACTCACTCCAGAGGACAGATCAACCAGACAGAAAATAAGTAAAGACACAGAGGCACTGAACAACAAACTAGAACAGATGGACCTAACAGACATCTACAGAACTCTACACCCAAAAGCAACAGGATACACATTCTTCTCAAGTGCACATGGAACATTTTCCAGAATAGAGCACATACTAGGCCACAAAAAGAACCTCAGAAATTTCAAAAATATTGAAATTCTACCAACCAACTTCTCAGATCACCAAGGTATAAAACTAGAAATAAACGTTAGAAAGAAATCAAAAAGGCTCACAAATACATGGAGACGTAACAACACTCTCCTAACTAATCAATGGGTTAACGACCAAATCAAAACAGAACTCATAGAATTTCTGGAGACTAATGACAACAACAACACAAAGCCACAACTTCTGTGGGACGCAGCAAAGGCAGTTCTAAGAGGAAAGTATATTGCAATCCACGCCTATTTAAAGAAGGAAGAATATTCCCAAATGAATAAAGACACAATTACCGAAATTGGAAAAAGAAGAACAAATGATTCCCAAAGTCTCCAGAAAGAGGGACATAATAAAGATTAGAGAATAAATAAATAAAACTGAGAAGAGTAAAACAATGGAAAAAAATCAGTGAAACCAAGAGTTGTTTCTTTGAAAAAATAAACAAAATAGATAAACCCCTAGCCAGACTCATTAAGAGAAAAAGAGAATCTACACACATAAACACAATCAGAAATGAGAAAGGAAAATCAAGACGGACCCCACAGAAATACAAAGAATCATAAGAGAATATTATGAGAATCTATATGTTAACAAGCTGGAAAACATAGAAGAAATGGACGACTTCTTAGAAAAATACAACCATCCAAGCCTGACCAAGCAAGAAACAGAAAAACTAAACAGACCAATCACCAGCGACGAAATCGAAATGGTAATCAAAAAACTACCCAAGAACAAAATCCCCGGGCCTGATGGATTCACCTCTGCATTCTACCAGACATATAGAGAAGTAATAACACCCATTCTCCTTGAAGTTTTCCAAAAAATAGAAGAGGAGGGAATACATCCAAACTCATTCTATGAAGCCAGCATTACTCTGACACCAAAGCCGGGCAAAGACCTCACCAAAAAAGAAAATTACAGACCAATATCCCTGATGAACGTAGATGCAAAAATATTCAACAAAATATTAGCAAACCGAATTGAAAATACATCAAGAGGATCACATTCATGACTGGCAAGGGATTCATCCCAGGGACAAGGATGTGGTAAACATTCGAAAATCCATCAACATCATCCACCACATCAACAAAAAGAAGAACAAAAACCACATGATCATCTCCATAGATGCTGAAAAAGCATTTGACAAATTCAGCATCCATTCCTGATTAAAACTCTCAACAAAATGGGTATAGACGGCAAGTACCTCAACATCATAAAGGCTACATATGACAAACCCACAGCTAACATCATACTTAACGGCGAGACGCTGAAAGCTTTTCATCTAAGATCGGCAACAAGACAGGGATGCCCACTCTCTCCACTGTTATTCAACATAAAAGTACTGAGGCGGTCCTCAGCTGTATCTGGGACAAACAAAGACATACAAGGCATCCAGAGATTGGTAAAGAAGAAGTCAAATTGTCACCATTTGCAGATGACATGATAGTGTACATAAAAAACCCTAGATCCAACATTCAAAACTACTAGAGCTAATATCTGAATCTAGCAAAAGATGTATTAAAATTAACACACAGAAATCTGTTGCTTTCCTATACAATTCAATGATGAACCAACAGAAAGAGAAATCAGAAAACAATTCCATTCACAATTGCATCCAAAAGAATAAAATTACCTAGGAGTTTCAAACCTAACGTAAGGGAAGTGAAAGACCTGTACTGAAAAACTACAAGACAGTCCTAAGTGAGAAATCAGAAGAGGACACTAACAAATGGAAATGCATCCCATGCCCTTGGCTAGAAAAATAAATATTGTCAAAATGGCTCTACTACCTAAAGCAATCTACAGATTCAATGCAATCCCTACCAAACTACCAACAGCTTTCTTCAATGAACTAGAACAAATAACTCTAAAATTCATATGGAACCACAAAAGACCCCGAATAGCCAAAGCAATCCTGACAAGGAGGGATAAAACAGGGGGAATTACGCTCCCTGACTTCAAGCTCTACTACAAAGCCACAGTAATCAAGACAATTTATTATTGGCACAAAAACAGACCCACAGACCAGTGGAACAGAATAGAACATCCAAACTTAACCCAAACATATACAGTCAATTAATATTTGATAAAGGAGCCTTGGATATACAATGGGGAGATGACAGCCTCTTCAGCAGCTAGTGTTTGAAAAGCTGGACAGCTACATGTAGAAGAATAAAACTGGACTACTGTCTAGCCCAATACACAAAGGTAAACTCAAGGTGGATCAAAGACCTGAATGTTAGTCATGAAACCATACAACTCTTACAAAAAAACATAGGCAAAAATCTCTTGGACATAAACATGAGCAACTTCTTCATGAACATATCTCCCGGGCAAGGGAAACAAAAGCAGAAATGAACAAGCAGGACTATATCAAGCTGCAAAGCTTC
>JAVSCE010022592.1:0-28815 GCA_032199065.1 Smutsia gigantea | reverse complement strand
TATCATTTAGGACAGTTCGTGTTGTCATAAATGGCAATATTTCATTCTTTTGTGGCTAAATAATATTCCATTGTGAAAATGTACAACTCTTCTTTATCCATTCATCTATTGATGGACACTTAGATTGCTTCCATAGTTTGGCTATTGTAAACAATGCTGTAATGAACAAAGGAGTGCATGTATCTTTTTTAAATTTATGCTTTCATTTTCTTTCGATAAATACCAGAAGTGCAATTGCTGGAGTGTATGGCATTTCTATTTTTAATTTTCTGAGCAATCTCCATAGTATTTTACAAAGTGGCTGCACCAATTTACACACCCACCAATAGTGTATGAGGGTTCCCTCATCTCCACACCATTGCCAACACTTGCTATTCCTGCTATTTCTATTCCTTTTGGTACTAGCCATTCTGACAGGTGTGAGATGATATGTCCTGTTGGTTTTGATTTGCATTTTCCTGATATTTAATTATATTGAGCATCTTTCCATGTGTGTCCACCACCTGTATGGTCATGCATGTCTTCTTTGGAAAAACATCTGTTCAGGCCCTCTGCCCATTTTGTAATCAGACTGTTTTTTAGTGTTGAGTTATATGAGTTCTTTATATATTTTTGATATTAGCCCTAGATATATCATTTGCAAAACTATTCTGCCATTCAGGAGGTTGCCTTTCCCTTTTGTTGATGGTTTCCATTTTAGTTTGATGTAGTCTCACCTATGTATTTTTGCTTTTATTTCTCTTGCCTGAAGATATGTATCCAGAAAATAATTGCTAAGGTTCACATCCAAGAGTTTATTAGTTATGTTTTCTTTTAGTTTTATGGTTTGGGGTCTTATATTTAGGTCTTTAACCCATTTTTAGTTTATTTCTGTGAATGGTGTAAGACAGTGATCCAGTTTCATTCTCTTACATGTAGCTGTCCAATTTTTCCAGCATCATTTAATAAAAGACTGTTTTCCCATTGTATATTCTTGCCTCCTTTGCTGTAGATTAATTGACCACATAAGCATGAGTTTATTTCTGGGTACTCTGCTCTGTTCCATTGATTTGTGCACTGGATTTTGTACCATTACCATACTGTTTTAATTATTATAGATTTATAGCATAGGTTGAAATCAGAGAGCATTGATACCTCCAGCATTTTAATTATTTTTCAAAATTGCTTTGGTTATCCAAGTTCTTTTATGATTCTGTAGAAATTTTAGGATTATTTGCTCTAGTGTCAAAAGTCAATGGTAATTGGATATGGATATGGCCATTTTAACAGTATTAATTCTTCCTATCCATGACCATGGATATTTTTCCATTAACTTGTGCAATTTTCAATTTCTTTCATCAATGATTTAAACTTTTAAGAGTACAGGTCTTTCACCTCCTTTGTTAGATTTATTCCTGGGTATTTTTTTTATGCACTTGTAAATGAGATGGTTTTAATTTCTCTTTTTGCTAATTTATTATACATATATAGAAATCCAACAGACTTCTGTGTATTGATTTTTGTATCCTACAAATTGAATCCATTTATTAATTCAAATAGTTTTTGGTAGAGTTTTGGAGGTTTTCTATATATGGTGTCATGTCATCTGCAAATAGTGACAATTTTACTGCTTCCTTAACAATTTGGATGCTTTTTTTTTCTTATCTGACTACTGTAGCTAGGACTTCTACTACTACGCTAAACAAAAGTGATGAGAGTGGGCATCCTTGCTGTGTTGATGATCATAGAGGAAAGATTTCAGTTATCCACTATTTAATATGCTAGCTGTGGGTTTGCCATTGATGACCTTAATTTTGTTGCAATACGTGCTATCTCCACTTCGTACAGTTTTTATCAGGAATGGATATCGAACTTTGACAATGCTTTTTAAGCATCTATTCAGTGGGTTGCGTGCTTATTGTCCTCCCTTTTGTCAATGTGGTGATTGATTCATTTGAGGTAGAGTATTAAACCATCCTTGCATCCATGGAAGAAATCCTACTTGGTCATGGTAAGTTATCTTTTTAAATTTGTTTAATTCAGTTTACTAATATTTTTTTGATAATGCAAAACTCCTGTACATCAGGGAGATTAGTGTGTAATTTTTGGGTTTTGTAATGTCTTTTTCTGGTTTTGGAATCAGGGTGATGCTGGCCTTGTGGAATGAATTTGGAAGCTTTCCTTCCTCTTCAACTTTTTGGAATGGTTTGAATAGTACAGGTATTAACCCCTCCTTAAATGTTCAGTAAAATTCACCTGTGAAGCCATCTGTTCCTGGTTTTGTTATTGGGAATTGATAGGTTACCAATTCAATTTCATTACTGGTTATTGGTCTCATCAAATTTTCTCTGTCTTCCTGGTTCAATCTTGGAAGGTTGTATGTTCCCAGGATGTTATCCATTCCCACTAAATTTTCCAATGTGTTTGCATATAATTTCTCATAGTAGCCTCTTATAATGATTCATATTTCTGTGGTGTCAGTTGCAGCTTTTTATCATTTTTTCATATAATTTATTTTATTATCATTAACCTAAAATTACATGTGCAATATTATGGTTATTAAACTACCCCTTCATCAGTTATCCCCCACCAACCCCATTACAGTCACTGTCCATCAGCGTAGTGAGATGCTATAGAATCACTACTTGTCTTCTCTGAGTTGTACAGCCCTCCCTGTGCCCCCCCAACATTACGTCTGCTAATCGTAATGCCCCTATTCCCTCTTTTCCCTCCCTTCCCACCCATCTTCCCCAGTCCCTTTTCCTTTGGTAACTATTAGTCCGTTCTTGGGTTCTGTGAGTCTGCTGCTGTTTTGTTCCTTCAGTATTTTTTCTTTGTTCTTATACTCCACATATGAGTGAAATCATTTGATACTTGTCTTTTTCGGCTTGGCTTATTTCACTGAGCATAATACCCTCTAGCTCCATCCATGTTGTTGCAAATGGTAGGATTTTTTTCTTCTTATGGCTGAATAATATTCCATTGTGTATATGTACCACCTCTTCTTTATCCATTCATCTACTGATGGACACTTAGGTTGCTTCCATTTCTGGTATTGTAAATAGTGCTGCAATAAACATAGGGGTGCATCTGTCCTTTTCAAATTGGGCTGCTGCATTCTTAGGGTAAATTCCTAGGAGTGGAATTCCTGGGTCAAATGGTATTTCTATTTTGAGTTTTTTGAGGAACCTCCATACTGCTTTCCACAATGGTTGAACTAAATTGCAGTCCCACCAGCAGTGTAGGAGGGATCCCTTTTCTCCACACACATTTGTTGTTGTTTGTGTTTTGGATGTTGGCCATCCTCACTGGTGTGAGGTGATATCTCATTGTGGTTTTAATATGCATTTCTCTGATGATTAGCAATGTGGAGTATCTTTTCATGTGCCTGTTGGCCATCTGAATTTCTTCTTTGGAGAAGTGTCTATTCATGTCCTCTGCCCGTTTCTTAATGGATTATTTGCTTTCTGTTTGTTAAGGTGCATGAGTTCTTTATAAATTTTGGATGTCAATGCTTCATGAGATACGTTTTTTATGAATATATTGTCCCATACTGTAGGATGTCTTTTGGTTCTACTGATGGTGTCCTTTGCTGTACAGAGCTTTTCAGCTTGATATAGCCACACTTGTTCATTTTTGCTTTGTTTCCCTTGCCCGGGGAGATATGGTCATGAAGAAGTTGCTCATGTTTATGTCCAAGATATATTTGCCTATATTTTTTTCTAAGAGTTTAATGGTTTCATGACTTACATTCAGGTCTTTGATCCACCTTGAGTTTACCTTTGTGTATGGGTTTAGACAGTAGTCCAGTTTCATTCTCTTACATGTAGCTGTCCAGTTTTTCCAACACCAGCTGCTGAAGAGGCTGTCATCTCCCCATTTTATATCCAAGGATCCTTTATCAAATATTAATTGACTGTATATGTTTGGGTTAATGTTTGGATTTTCTATTCTGTTCCACTGGTCTGTGGGTCTGTTTTTGTGCCAATACCAAATTGTCTTGATTACTGTGCTTTGTAGCAGAGCTTGAAGTCAGGGAGCGTAATTCCCCCTGTTTTATTCCTCTTCTCAGGATTGATTTGGCTATTCGGGGTCTTTTGTGGTGCATATGAATTTTAGAATTATTTGTTCCAGTTCACTGAAGAAAGCTGTTGGTAGTTTGATAGGGATTGCATTGAATCTGTAGATTACTTTAGGTAGTATAGCCATTTTGACAATATTTATTCTTCCTAGCCAAGAGCATGGGATGCATTTCCATTTGTTAGTGTCATCTTTAATTCCTCCTAGGAGTGTCTTGTAGTTTTCAGAGTACAGGTCTTTCACTTACTTCGTTAGGTTTATTCCTAGGTATTTTATTCTTTTTGATGCAATAGTGAATGGAATTTTCTGATTTCTCTTTCTGTTAGTTCATCATTAGTGCATAGGAGAGCAACAGATTTCTGTGTGTTAATTTTATATCCTGCAACTTTGCTGAATTCAGATATTAGTTCTAGGAGTTTTGGAGTGGAGTCTTTAGGGTTTTATATGTACAGTATCATGTCATCTGAAAATAGTGACAATTTGACTTCTTCTTTACCAATCTGGATGCCTTGTATGTCTTTGTTTTGTCTGATTGCTGTGGCTAGGACCTCCAGTACTATGTTGAATAACAGTGGAGAGAGTGGGCATCCTGTCTTGTTCCCGATCTTAGATGAAAAGCTTTCAGCGTCTCGCCGTTAAGTATGATGTTAGCTGTGGGTTTGTCATATATAGCCTTTATGATGTTGAGGTACTTGCCGTCTATACCCATTTTGTTGAGAGTTTTAATCAGGAATGGATGCTGAATTTTGTCAAATGCTTTTTCAGCATCTATGGAGATGATCATGTGGTTTTTATTCTTCATTTTGTTGATGTGGTGGATGATATTGATGGATTTTTGAATGTTGTACCATCCTTGCATCGCTGGGATGAATCCCACTTGATCATGGTGTATGATCCTCTTGTATTTTTGAATTCGGTTTGCTAATATTTTGTTGAATATTTTTGCATCTATGTTCATCAGGGATATTGGTGTGTAATTTTCTTTTTGGGTGAGGTCTTTGCCCAGTTTTAGTATTACAGTGATGCTGGCTTAAAAGAAGGAGTTTGGAATTACTCCCTTTCCTATTTTTTGGAAAACTTTAAGGAGAATGGGTATTATTTCTTTTCTGTATGTATGGTAGAAATCAGGTGAATCCGTCAGGCCCGGGGGTTTTGTTCTTGGGTAGTTTTTTGATTACCGATTCAATTTCGTTGCCGGTGATTGGTCTGTTTAGTTTTTCTGTTTCTTGCTTGGTCAGGCTTGGAAGGTTGTATTTTTCTAAGAAGTCCGTTTCTTCTGTTTTTCAGCTTGTTAGCATATAGATTCTCATAATATTGTCTTATAATTCTCTGTATTTCTGTGGGGTCCGTCGTGATTTTTTCTTTCTCGTTTCTGATTGTGTTTATGTGTGTAGATTCTCTTTTTCTCTTAATGAGTCTCGCTAGGGGTTTATCCGTTTTGTTTATTTTTTCAAAGAACCAGCTCTTTTACTGATTTTTTTCTATTGTTTTATTCTTCTCAGTTTTATTTATTTCTTCTCTAATCTTTATTATGTCCCTCCTTCTGGTAACTTTGGGCCTCATTTGTTCTTCTTTTTCCAATTTCAGTAATTGTATCTTTAGACTATTCACTTGGGAATGTTCTTCCTTCTTTAAATAGGCCTGGACTGCAATATACTTTCCTCTTAGAACTGCCTTTGCTGTGTCCCACAGAAGTTGTGGCTTTGTGTTGTTGTTGTCATTAGTCTCCATATATTCTTTGATTTCTGTTTTGATTTGGTCATAAACGAATTGATTAATTAGGAGAGTGTTTTTAAGTCTCCATGTATTTGTGAGCCTTTTTGATTTCTAAAATTTATTTCTAGTTTTATACCTTGGTGATCTGAGAAGTTGGTTGGTAGGATTTTAATAATTTTGAAATTACTGGGGTTCTTTTTGTGGCCTAGTATGTGATCTATTCTGGAAAATGTTCCATGTGCACTTGAGAAGAATGTGTATCCTGTTGCTTTTGGGTGTAGAGTTCTGTAGATGTCTGTTAGGTCCATCTGTTCTAGTGTGTTGTTCAGTGCCTCTGTGTCTTATTTTCTGTCTGGTTGATCTGTCCTTTGGAATGAGTGGTGTGTTAAATTCTCCTAAAATGAATGCATTGCTGTCTATTTCCTCCTTTAATTCTGATAGTATTTGTTTCACATATGCTGATGCTCCTGTGTTGGTTGCATGTATATTTATAATAGTATATCTTCTTGTTGGACTGACCCCTTTATCATTATGTAATGTCCTTCTTTATCTCTTGCTACTTTCTTCGTTTTGAAGTCTATTTTGTCTGATACAAGTACTGCAACACCTGCTTTTTTCTCCTTGTTGTTTGCATGAAATATCTTTTTCCATCTGTTCACTTTTATTCTGTGTATATCTTTGGATTTGAGGTGAGTCTCTTGTAAGCAGCATATAGATGGGTCTTGCTTTTTTATCCATTCTGTTACTCTGTGTCTTTTGATTGGTGCATTCAGTCCATTTACATTTTGGGTGATTATTGATAGATATTTACTTATTGCCATTGCTGGCTTTAGATTCGTGGTTACCAAGGGTTCAAGGGTTGCTTCTTTAGTATCTAACAATCTAACTTAACTTTCTTTTTAAGTAATTGTAAACACTGTCTGATGTTTATTTCTCTCCCTTCTTATTACTCCTCCTCTATTCATTATATACTAGCTGTTTTATTCTTTGCCTTTAGTTAGTATTTGGATGGTCTGCTTTCTTTGCTATGATTTTATTTTCTCTGGTAACATCTTTTTGGCTTTATGAGTGCTTCCATCTAGAGCAGTCCATTTAAGATATCCTGTAGTGGTGGTTTATGAGACGCAAACTCTCAACTTTCGTTTGTCTGGAAATTTTTAATCCCTCCATCATATTTAAATGATATTCGTGCTGGATACAATATTCTTGTTTCGAGGCCCTTCTCTTTCATAATGTTAAATATATCATGCCATTCTCTTCTGGGCTGTAAGGATTCTGTTGAGAAGTCTGATGATAGTCTGATGGGTTTTCCTTTGTAGGTGATCTTTTTTCTCTCTCTAGCTGCCTTTAATACCCTGTCTTTATCTTTGATTTTTGCCATCTTAATTATGTGTCTTGGTGTTGTCTTCCTTGGGTCCCTTGTGTTGGGAGATCTATGAACTTCAGTGGACTGCGAGACTACTTCCTTCCCCAGTGAGGGAAAGTTTTCAGCAATTATTTCTTCAAAGACACTTTCTATCCCTTTTTCTCTGTCTTCTTCCTCTGGTACTCCTATAGTGCAAATATTGTTCCGTTTGGATTGGTCACACAGTTCTCTTAATATTCTTTCATTCCTAGAAATCCTTTTATCTCTCTCTGCCTCAGCTTCTCTGTATTCCTGTTCTGTGATTTCTATTCCATTAACAGTCTCTTGCATCTCATCCAGTCTGCTGTTAAGCCCGTCAGTCGCTTGTCAGATTTCTGCATTGTCTTTCCTCACTTCCCTCACTTACTCCCTCAGCTCTTGCACATTTCTCTGTAGGTCCATCAGCATGGTTATGACTTTTATTCTGAATTCTTTTTTGGAAGACTGTGCATTTCCATGCCTTCAGGCTCCCTCTCTGGGGTTGTTTGGTTGATTTTGGTCTGAACCATATTTGTCTTTTCATGGCTATAGAATTGGTCACTGTAATTGCCACATATGTCAGCTGGACTCTTTAAGACTTTAAAAAGAAATAAAAAAGAAAAAGAAAAAAAAAGAAAAAGGAAAGAAAGAAAAAAAGGAAAAAAAAGAAGGAAAAGAAAAAAACCAACAAAAAAAACGCCCACGGGGGTAGATTCTGTGGGAATGCTGTAGGTGGCGCTGTTGCCCCACTATTCTGCAGCCATGGCCGCTCCGGTCTGCAGGGCCCTTTATCACCCTGGCAGGGGTGGGAATGAATAGGAGGCTGTTGATGTCAGTGAGAAGTGTAAGTATGGCTACGCTTCCCCAGTCGCCAGCTAAGGTGTCTGAAACTCCCCAGGACTCCCAGCCTGCTGGGCTGAGTGTGCCGGAGCAATCCGGCTCCTCTGCTGGGCTTCTGTCTCTGAGATCGCTGAAGAAAGCACGCCCTTTTTTTTCTTTCCCGGGAGCCAGCTGCAAGCACCCTGGCTCATTCCCCGCTCAGATCCTGCCCCTCTGTCTCTCCAATCTCTGCTGCACTGCGTGATATGGGTCAGCGCTCCACGCACAGATCACCTGGGCTGGCTACTTCGCAGGGTGTACTTCCACTCCCTCCCGGCTCTGAGTCCTCTCCTCCAGCCAGTGCGCTGGTGTGGGTCAGTGCTCGGGTCCTGCCGGGTCACGGCTCCGTATCTTACCTGCCTCTTGGTGTGCCAAGTCCTCTCGGGGGTAGCTGCATGCTGTGTGCTTTCCTGTGTATTCTGGTCTCTCTTTTAGGAATACATGTATTTGCTGTGTTTCAGTAGGTAAATATAGTGTTGGGAGGAGATTTCTGCTGCTCTGCTCATGCCGCCATCTTCCCGGAACTGCTTTTTATCATTTATTATTTTATTTATTAGAGTTCTGTTTTTCTTGATGAATCTGGTTAAAAGTTGATTAATTTTACTTTTCAATTAACAAACTCTTAGCATAATCGTTCCTATTGTTTTTGTCTCTGTTTCATTTATTTCCAGTCTGATCCTTAGTATTCCTTCCTTCTATTAACTTTTGGCTGAGTGTGTCCTTTTTCTAATTCTTTAGGTATAGGGTTAGATTGTTTGAGATGTTTCTTGCTTCTTGAGGTAGACCTGTATTGCTATAAATTTTCTTCCAGAATTGCATTTCCTGCATTTCAAAGATTATGAAACATTTTGTTTTCACTATTTTCCAATTTTTTAAATTTTTCTCTCTGATTTCTTCAATGACCCATTGGTTGGTTAGTTGCATGCTGTTTAGCCTCTCTGTATTTTAGTTTTATTCTTGTACTTAATTTGCAATTTTATACCATTGTGGTTGGAGACCCTTGATGTGATTTCAATATTCTTAAATTTATTGAGACTTCCTCTGTGTCCTAATGTGTTACCTATTTGGGAGAATATTTCATGTACACTTGACCAGAATGTGTATTGTTGTTTTTGGATATAATATTCTGTATATATAACTGTTAATTCCAATTGGTCTAATGGGTGATGCAAATAGTTTCCTTATTGATTTTATGTTTGGATGATCAATCAATTGATGTAAATGGGGTGTTAAAGTCCCCTACTATTATTTCATTACTATAAATTTCCCCCTTTATGTCTGTTACTATATGCTTTTTAAATTTAGGTGGTCCTCTGATGGATGCGTAGATATTTAAAATTGTTATATATAGTTGCTAGATTGCCCTTAATAATTATATAACATCCTTCTCTGTCTCTTGTTACAGACTTTCTTTTAAAGTCTATTTTCTCTATGAAACTAAGAGGTAACTATGGCTACTCCAGGTTTTTTTCATATCTGCCTGCATGGAAGATTTTTCCCTCTCCCTTGCTTCAGTCTTTGTGTGATTGTAGGTCTGAAGTGAGTCTCTTATAGGCAGCAAATAGATGGGTCTTGCTTTTATTCCATTCATTCACCCTATATATTTTGACTGGAGAATTTTGTCCATTTGCATTTAAAGTAATTATTGATGGTTATGAACTTACTGTCATTTTGTTAAATATTTCCTGGTTATTTTTGTAGTTCTTTATTGATACTTCCTCACCTGCTCTCCCCTTGTGTATTATAACTTTCTTCAGTGTTATGTTGGATTCCCTTCTCTTTAATTCTTTTATATATCTATTATGTTTTTGGTTTGTGGTTACCATGGGGTTCATATATGAAATACTGCATATACAGGAATTTATGATGAGTTCATCATGACTCAAGTTTGAACACTTCTAATGGCACTACATGTGTTACTCTTCCTCCACTTTTCATTTATATGACAACTTTTTTATTTATTAACATATAATACTATGGACATTATGGTTACTAGGCTCCCCTTATTATCAAGACATATGCACGCCTATGTTTATGGCAGCATTATTTACACTAGCCAAGATATGGAAATAACCTAAGTGTCCATCAGTAGATGAATGAATAAAGATGTGACACATATACACAATGGAATACTACTCAGCCATAAGAAACAAATCAATCCTACCATTTGCAACAACATGGATGGAGGGAGAGGGTATTATGCCCAGTGAAATAAGTCAGGCAGAGAAAGACAAATACCAAATGATTTCCCTCATTTGTGGAATATAACAACAAAGCAAAACTGAAGGAATAAAATAGCAACAGACAGACTCTTACTTAAACTGGGAATATCAGTTACCAAAGGGGAGGGGTGGAGGATGGCGAGAGGGAAAGTAGGGCATTATACGGCATCATGATTAATGCACATGGTGTATGTGGTGTCACGGGGAAGACAGTGTAGCACAAAGAACAGAAGGGACTCTGTGGTGTCTTACTACACTGATGGACAATGACTGCAATGGGGTATGGGCGGGGGAGACTTGACAGTAAGGGTGAATGTAATAAAAACATTGTTTTTCTTGTGAAACCTTCATAAGAGTGTATATCAATGATACATTAAAAAAAAGAATCAGTTATTTCAATTAAACAGTATTAACTATTTAATTCAGTTATACTGCTTTTCTACTCTCTGTACTTAAAAAGTGCCTTTCAATTCTTCATTGCAAAGTTGAATTACGAAAATATTACAATTTAAATTAACAGTTAAGTATGAGGATCAATTAAACTACCAGTTGTACCAATGTTTTTATTCCAAGAAGATAATTTTCAAGTAATGAAACAATAAACAGTCAGCATTTTAGGCACAATTTACAACCCTCAGTTTATATATCAATTTATTGTATCAATTAAAAAATAAGATGAGGAGATTTGACAAATTCCTTGTAGAGTCTAATAATATACTACCAGGAAGCAAGAGTAGGAGTTTCTAACATATTAAGATATTTCACTTTATCAAATTCTCTTCAAACTTAACAGTCCTACTAATCCAGCTGACCAAATTCATCCATAGTAACGTCCACAACTTCCACTTCATTCTTACAGGAAGGCTGCATTGCAGCAGAAACGCTGTTGCCGTTCCTGGGCTCCTCTGGCACACCTGTATGGTCAGTTGAACCTTGGCGCCAGGGAGATCCGTAGTGTCCAAAGGTTGAACGAGACCTTAAATGGCATTAATATTAAATTAGTAAATATAAAAAACAAAAACATTTTAGTTACCCAATAAATCATAAGCCTTTCTTACACAATATACTATAAAGTACTTCATGGAAGGTATCTCCACAGAATAATGATAACACAATTCAAAATTATGACTAGCACAATGCCCAGCACTCAGTAAACATGCTGAATGAAATGTTCAGAAAATGTTCTCCAATCAACTGACATAAGGATATGAGAAATGATATGCAAGACCATTCACTGGTGTAAAATACAGGATTCTGTTTCAAGAATGCTGCTCTCTTTTCAGTGGTTATTTTGAATACACATCTGCGGTTATGATCAAGTATTCACATTATATGTTAGTACCTGAGATTATGCACCACAGGTAAAGTAACAAAACTAACAGCACGCTAAACATTTAATAACATCTGCATGATCTTGTATGTTTAGTCCAGATTGGATTTGTAAAACACAGCTTTGGGAGTCCTAAACCAAGCTACGTTTCTTGTGCTGCCCTAAAAGACATTCAAGGCCCAGAGAAATTTCCTCGGATCAGCAGAGGTAAGGAGAGCTGCAGCTCATTGGGCAGTTTGGTAGCAATCACAAAACACCACTTCTTTGTGCTGAATGTTTTTACCATCGTTTTATGATGTGTATGGCATTGTATTGTGTTGTTACTTACTGTGTTTCATTTTTTTTATTTTAAGGGATTGACTGTAATAATCCAGATGGGGGAAATACAGAGAAATAGTATGTGGAATACACAGCCCTAAAGCTCCCAGAGAAAAATGAATGTTTTAGAAAGGTGGGGCTTATATAAAGTTCTTTTTCTCTCTTATGCAAACTGAATATGAAACTGACTGTTAGTTTATTGTCAGCATGTATGGAAAGGTTGAGCCAGACCCATTAATATGCAGTCATGAGGGGTACAAGCTCGACCACTCAGGAAAGAACTCCAGAGTTCAAACTGGGCTATAAATGGCCTCAGCAATTGTACAGCCTAAGAGTTTATAAAGAAGTTCAAATTCTAAAATGAAATTCTCCAGTATCAGGAGTAAAAAACATTAATTCCTGAGACAGTAAAAAAGGACCGCCCATCCCTGCAAGAACAGCATAGGCTGAGGCATGAGAGCAATCCAATGTCTCAGGATAACAATGGCTTTGAAAGAGGACAGAGATCACCCTGTAAAATCCTTGAGAAACCAAGAGTCTGTGATGAGAAGTCTACCATTTATGAAAAGCTGTTAAAAGCTACCAAAAGTTCCAGGTCCATTTTGTAGTACTTCTGTGAAAGCTTCATAGGATGTCCTACCTCCAATTTAGTGACATCTCTCTCAAGTCCTGACATCTAAGGATCTGAAGCGCAGATGCAGTGTCTCTAGGGGCCAGCTACACAGTGACCAAAGTCACACGCCCACGTACAGTAAGGAGAGCGTGGGTCAGGAGCACTATCCGCTACTCGGGTAAGTGGATCCGCTTACATATGAGGCGGCTCCATGACAAGAAAGATGTCCAGTTCCACAAAGAAAAACAGATCCTTAATTGCAGCAATTATTGTAGATCATAAAATCTGAGTCACTGTTGTACGAGCACTATGCAAAGTCACAGGATAATGGGGCACAAACTGGTGAGTATCAGCTTTTCCCAGTCTGCGAAATCCTTTAAAACTTAAAACAAATGATATATGCTAGAGCACTCTCTTCCAGCCCATTACAAGCAGCACTTCAGTGGGAAAGTGGCAAGTGGAAAAGCACACATTCTAGGTGTCTTTTGACATGTTCCAAAATAAGAATGTCTGTTTCTTAACCTTATTACCACACAAATTAAAACATCAGCAGCAGATTCAAGATGTGGGCATGAGAGGCGAGACAGGGAATTCCTCCCAAACCTCATACAGGGTGAAAATATAGTTAGTACAGCTAGCCCTAAAACAGCAACAGGAGGGAGGGCTGCACCAGACTGCATACAGACCTCACTAACACAGCAGACCTCAAGAAACAGTGAAACGTACGAAAGCCTTGATCCGGCGGGTCCCGAGCCCTTTCCCCACAACAGCTCACCGGCAGGAGGAAGAGAAATGGTGTGGGGAACGGGAGGAAGTCTAAGACTGCTGAACACCAGCCCTAGAGATCTGCTTTGGAGCACACACCTACATTGTGTGGTGCTCTGGAGGTTGGTAGGGTTGGGGAGCTGGTACAGGTGGAGTGCTTGAGAGACAGAGAGTCTGGCAGGTTTGTGGAGGACGGCGATCTACATCCAGGAGCTCAGGGTCAAAGAAAAGGCTTCCTAGCAGTGAGAGGGATGCTGAAGGGGAGGGGTTTGCACGGAGCTTGCTACGTGGGAGAAGGGATATAGGTGGACAAGGTTGTCTGGGCACACTGTGCCAAGCAGGCTGAGACCTTTGAGGAGCTTCAGGTGCTCCATCCCCCTGGCTGCCTACTCATCTATGAGGCCCCCTACAGTGACACACAGCCTGCTGTGCCTTCCCCCTGGCCTGCCGGCACCTGCATACAAACCGGCAGTCACTGCACTGGCATCAGGAGAGCTGAGTGCGGCCCCACCTACAACAGCTACAGACGCCAAGCACAGAGCCTTACCCCAGTGGCTCTAATACTGGAGACAGGCACTGCAGCCGGGAATCAGGAAACAGCTCTTTCTTCCCCCAGGCACCAGCACCGCTCCCTTAAGAACCCCAACCTCACTCTAGGGGCTGACCAGCTCCAGAGGCTACAGCGTCTGTGCAATAGAAGGACCACACAGAATTATGAAACGTCCGTCAAAGGAACCTGGTTCAGACCAAAATCTCACAAACCCCAGAAAAGGGGCCAAATGAATCCAAACTCACCGATCTTCCTGAAAGAGAGTTTAAAATAAAAATCATAAACATGCTCACGCAAGTATAGAAAAAGATTCAAGAACTCAGGGGCGAATTTAAGATGGAGATTCAATCATTAAGAAATTCCATACCTGAAATGAAACATACAATGGAGGGATTTAAAAGCAGATTAGGTCTAGTAGAAGAGAACGTAAATGGAATAGAAATTAGACAAAGGGAATACAAAGAAGCTGAGGCACAGAGAGAAAAAGGATGTCCAAGAATGAAAGAATATTGAGAACTGTGCGACCAATCCAAACGGAACAATATCCACACTATAGGGGTACCAGAAGAAGAAGAGAGAGAAAAGAGGATAGAAAGTGTTATTGAGGAGGTAATTGCTGAAAACTTCCCCAATCTGATCTCTCAGGCCATGGAGAGGTGCACAGATCTCCCAACACAAAGGACCCGAGCATTTTGGATGGACTGCTGTTGATGGAAGTATTACTAAGGCTACATAGATGTCACCAGGGGAAATAAAACCACAGCAAAGTAGAACAATTAATTACTAAGCAGATGCAAAATCAAATCAACTACCCCCAAAGTCAATCAAGGGATAGACAAAGAGTACAGAATACCTAATATATAAAGAATGGAGGAGGAAGAAAAAGGAGGACAAAAAAAAGAACCTTTAGGTTGTGTTTGTAATAGCATACGATGGGAGTTAAATTAGACTGTTAGATAGAAAGGGAATTACTCTTCAACCTTTGGTAACCACAAAACTAAAGCCTGCAATGGCAACAATTACATACCTATCGAAAATCACCCTAAATGTTTATGGTCTGAATGCACCAATCAAAAGACATCAAGTCACCGAACGGATAAAAAACAAGACCCATCTATATGCCGCCTACAAGAGACTCACTACAAACCCAAAGACATACACAGACTGAAAGTAAAGGGATGGAAAAGGATATCTCACGCAACTAACAGGGAGAAAAAAGCAGGAGTTGCAGTACATGGATGAGACAAATTAGACTTCAAAACAAAGAAAGTAACAAGAGACAAAGAAGGACGTTACATAATGATAAAGGGGTCAGTCCAACAAGAGGATATAACTATTATAAATATCCATGCACCCAACACAAGATCACCTACACATGTGAAACAAATACTAACAGAATTAAAGGGGAAATAGAATGCAATGCATTCATTTCAGGAGACTTCAACACACCACTCACCCCAAAGGACAGATCAACCAGACAGAAAGTACATAAACAGACAGAGGAACAACGTATTAGAACAGATGGACGTAACGGACATCTACAGACCCCTTCTTCCGAAAGCAACAGGATACACCTTCTTCTCAAGTGCACATGGAACATTTTCAAGAATAGATCATATACTAGGCCACAAAAAGAGCCTCAGCAAATTCAAAAAGACTGAAATTGTACCAACCAACTTCTCAGATCACAAAGGTATGAAACTAGAAATAAATTACACAAAGAAAACGAAAAAGCCCACAAACACATGGAGGCTTAATAACATGCTCCTAAATAACCAATGGATCCATGACCCCATAAAAAAAGAGATCAAGCAATATATGGAGGCAAATGACAACAATAATTCAACAGCACAAAATCTGTGGGATGCAGCAAAGGCTGTGCTAAGAGGGAAGTGTATTGCAATACAGGCCTACCTCAGGAAACAAGAACAATCCCATATGAACAGCCTAAACTCACAATTAACGAAACTAGAAACGGAATAACAAATGAGGCCCAAAGTCAGTAGAAGGAGGGACATAATACAGATTAGAGCAGAAATAAATAATATTGAGAAGAATAAAACAATAGAAAGAATCAATGAAAGCAGGAGCTGGCTCCTTGAGAAAATAAACAAAATACATAAATAAACCCCAGCCAGGCTTATCAATAAAAAAAGAGAGTCTACACACATCAACAGAATCAGAAATGAGAAAGGAAAATCACTATGGACACCACAGAAATACAAAGAATTACGAGAGAATACTATGAAAAATTATATGGTAACAAACTGGATAACCTAGAACAAATGGACAACTTTCGACAAAAATACAACCTTCCCAGGCTGACACAGGAACAGACAGAAAATCTGAACAGACCAATTACCAGCAAGGAAATTGAATTGGTAATCAAAAAAGTCCCTAAGAACAAAAGCCCTGGACCAGATGGTTTCACTGCTGAATTTTATCAAACATTTAGTCAACACCTAATACCCATCCTCCCTAAACTTTTTCAAACAGTAGAAGAAGAGGAACTACTCCAAAACTCATTCTACGAGGCCAACATCACTCTAATAACAAAACCAGGCAAAGACACCACAAAAAAAGAAAATTACAGACCAGTGTCCCTGATGAACACAGATGCAAAAATACTCAACAAAATATTAGCAAACTGAATTCAAAAATACATCAAAAAGATCATCCATCATGATCAAGTGGGATTCATCTCAGGGATGCAAGGGTGGTACAACATTCGAAAATCCATCAACATCATCCACCACATCAACAAAAAGAAGGACAAAAACCACATGATCATCTCCATAGATGCTGAAAAGGCATTCGACAAAATTCAATATCCATTCATGATAAAAACTCTCAACAAAATGGGTATAGAGGGCAAGTACCTCAACATAATAAATGCCACATATGACAGACCCACAGCCAACATTATACTTAACAGCGAGAGGCTGAAAGCTTTTCCTTTAAGATTGGGAACAAGACAAGGATGCCCACCCTCCCCACTTTCACTCAACATAGTTCTGGAGATCCTAGCCACAGCAATCAGACAACACAAACAAATAAAAGGCATCCAGACTGGTAAGGAAGAAGTCAAACTGTCCCTGTTTGCAGATGACACGACATTGTACATAAAAAACCCTAAAGAATCCACTCCAAAACTACTACATCTAATATCTGAATTCAGCAAAGTGGTGGGATACAAAATTAATACACAGAAATCTGTTGCATTCCTATACACTAATGATGAACTAGCAGAGAGAGCAATCAGGAAAACAATTCCATTCACAATTCCATCCAAAAGAATAAAATACCTAGGAATAAACCTAACCAAGGAAGTGAAAGACCTATACTCTGAAAACTCCAAGACACTCATGAGAGAAATTTTAGATAGGAAGATTTAATATTGTCAAAATGGCCATACTGCCTAAAGCAATCTACAGATTCCATGCAATCCCTACCAAAATACCAACAGCATTCTTCAATGAACTAGAGCAAATAGTTCTAAAATTCACATGGGACCGCAAAAGACCCCGATTAGCCAAAGCAATCCTGAGAAGGAAGAATAAAGCAGGGGGAATTACGCTCCGTGACTTCAAGCTCTACTACAAAGCCACAGTAATCCAGACAATTTGGTACTGGCCCAAGAGCAGATCCATAGACCAATGGAACAGACTAGAGAGCCCAGATATAAACCCAAGCATATATGGTCAATTAATATACGAAAAAGGAGCCATGGATATACAATGGGGAAATGACAGCCTCTTCAACACCTGATGATGGTAAAAACGGACAGCTACGTGGAAGAGAATGAAACTGGATTATTGTCTAAGCCCATACACTAAACTCAGAATGAATCAAAGACCTGAATGGAAGTCATGAAACCATAAAACTCTTAGACAAAAACATAGTCAAAAATCTCTTGGACATAAACATGAGCAACTTCTTCATGAACATATCCCCCTGGGCAAGGGAAACAAGAGCAAAAGTGAACAAGTGGGACTATATCAAACTAAGGACACCATCAGTAGAACAAAAAGACGTCCTACAGTATGGCAGAATATATTCATAAATGACATATCCAATAAGGGGTTGACACCCAAATTATATAAAGAGCTCACACACCTCAACAAACAAAAACCAAATAAGCCAATTGAAAAATGGGCAGAGGAGCTGAACAGACACTTCTCCAAACAAGAAATTCAGATGGCAAATGAAAAGATGCTTGACATCCCTAATCAATCGACAAATGCAAACTAAAACCACAATGAGATGTCACCTCACACCACTTAGGATGGCCAACATGCAAAAGACAGACAACAACAAATGTTGCCAAGGATGTGGACAAAGGGGAACCCTACTACACTGCTGGTGGGAATGTAAAATAATTCAACCATTGCGGAAAGCAGTATGGAGGTTCCCAAAAAACTAAAAATAGACCATTTGACCCAGGAATTCCACTCCTAGGAATTTACCCTAAGAATGCAGGAGCCCAGTTTGAAAAAGAGATATGCGCCCCTATGTTTATCACAGCACTATTTACAATAGCCAAGAAATGGAAACAACCCAAGTGTCCATCAGTAGATGAATGGATAAAGAAGATGTGGTACACATACACAGTGGAATATTATTCAGCCTTAAGAAGAAAACAAATCCTACCATTTGCAACAACATGGATGGAGCTAGGGGGTATTAGGCTCAGTGAAATAGGCCAGGTGGACAAAGATAAGTATCAAATGAGTTCACTCATGTGTGGAGTATATGAACAAAGCAAAACCTGAAGGAACAAAATGGCAGCAGAATCACAGAACCCAAGAATGGACTAAAAGTTAACAAAGGGAAAGGGATTGGGGAGGATGGGTGGGAATGTAGGGATAAGGGGGAAAACGGGGCATTACAATGTGCACACATAATGTAGGGGGAGGGCACAGGGAAGGCAGTACAACACAGAGAAGACAAGTAGTGATTCTATAGCATCTTATTACACTGATGGACAGTGACTGTAATGGGGTATGTGGTGGGGACTTGATAATAGGGGGAGTCTAGTAACCATAACGTTGTTCATGTAATTGTACATTAATGACAGCAAAATTAAAAAAATAAACATAAAACATCAGCAGCAAATGCGGTTCTAAATTCATTCCAAAACAAAAATTTAAGACTAATCCAGAGCTTAGTTTGATGAATGTTTTGACATGTTCCAAAAAAAGAATGTCCGTTTTTTTCAATCTATAACACAAATTAAAACATCATCAGCAAATGCACTTCTAAATTCATTGCAACACAAAAGTTAAGATTTATCCGTAGCTTAGTTTGATGAATCAAATGGAACAGAGGGACACTTTACTGCTTCTCTTAACCAATATCTGTCATCATCTAAAGCACAAGATGAATACAGTGTTAGGGTTTAGTTTAGTTTAGTTTTTTGAAGGAGGTGTCAAAATGATTCTCAAAGGACAATATCATTTCTAGTTATTTATCAAAACAAATGAGGATTTTCATTCATTTTTGGGCACAGGGCTTAGATGAAATTACTGAGTGAAGGGCAAAATAATATTTTATGCTACGCAACCCTAACATAATAGCACAAACATCACTGGGATCACTGAGATCTGGGGATGACCAACTTAGAACAAAAAGGAATACTTCAGCATCAATACTCCTTTATATTTTTCTTCACTTTTAATTTTAGCCCATCCCCATATTTATGCATTATGAACATCTAAACTTCAAAGGAGCTCATGGATTCTCTTAATCATAAAGCAAACTCAGTTTCGTAAAACACTAAGTAAAATTACCATTTATCTAGAGCAAAGACTCTTAACTCTCACTGTACACTATTTTTAAAAAGAGTGACCCCTAAGAGCCTGGCACAACTGGTGTGGGACACAACCCAGGTAACAATGTATCTATATTTTAGGATCTTTCCAGGCGAGTCTACTGTAACCTGGTTTGAAAACCACTAAAACTGCTTATCTGGTATATACATACTCAAACTAGGTCTCTGAAAAAAAAAAAAGGTAAAAGAATGCAAATATCTGCAGCACAAAGATTTTTAAGGATTTACATTTAAAACTGCAAATATTAAATTCTTTCAATCTTACAGATGGCTTCCTCCAACTGTCCCAGTCTCCTCCTCACAGTTGGTCATGGTCACATCAAGCTGTTGAATAGCAGTGACCTGGGGAGTTGAAGCTTCTACCAGCATGATATCATCAATTTCATCTATATGACCTGGAAACAAAAGGAAAAATTTTTAAAGGGCATCTGTTTGTCAACGAATTGTTAGGCAAAACTTTTTACTCACTCTGAAAACTATGAAATTCATTACAAAAGTAAAAATCCTATGTGTCAGAATGAAAATTTAAAAAATATTGCACAACGCACACAGTGAAAGCAACACTTACACTCTTAATCTGTACATCTTCATATATTTCCTCTTTTATGATTTTTGTTTACAAACTATTAATGGTTTCCATAAGAATTTGTATGATCCTACAGTGATGTTAATCCGGCAGTTTCTAAAGGTATTAAGATCTTATGTATTCATATTCTTTAAAATAGTAACCCTTTAGTATGTAAAATAAAGATATTACATTCATTGTGTATTTTTTCCAAAGTTAGTTTTAACAAATGATATGCAATTCTTTTAAGAAATACACAGGAGCTTTTCAGGCTTATGCTAGGAAATCTGGAAGATCAGGGGTACGTGTTCTTTTCTAAATTATTGCAAGTTTGGAAAGTGCTTCCTTATTTGGAGGATGGATGCCTATTATGTTTGGTTCAGTATGTTTCCTTAATTATTTACTTCATCTAGAACTAATTTTGGTTTATGGGATCAGGTAAGATTATAAATAGAATCCAGTCTTGTCCCTCCATGGCTCACTGGCTCTCACCAAACCACTTACGGAAAAACCCTCTCTTTTCCCTCCTTAGGTTTTGGTACCTCCCTTAAATATTCTTACATGTTTTAGATTACATTTTGAAGCCATCTATTCATCTCCTTTGATATAGAATGTGTCAGTGTGACTTTTTTTTTTTTACATAGGTTTCCGAGGTATAACTTTCTACTTTAAAATTCACATTTTTATCTTAAAGAGATATTTGTGCACCCATGCTCTTGGCCAAGACATCAGAGCAACCCAAATGCCCATCAATGGATAAATTATTTTTAAAAAATGGTATAAATGCACAATGGATTTTACCCGAAGAAAAGAACTTCTCAGATTCAAAAAACATATGCACCCCTATGTTTATGGCAGCACTATTTACACTAGCCAGGATATGGACATATCCTAAGTGTCCATCAGTAGAAGAATGGATAAAGAAGATGTGGCACATATACACAATGGAATAGTACCCAGCCATAAGAAACAAATCAATCCTACCATTTGCAACAACATGGATGGAGCGAGAGGGTATTATGCCCAGTGAAATAAGTCAGGCAGAGAAACACAAATACCAAATGATTTCCCTCATTTGTGGAGTATAACAGCGAAGCAAAACTGAAGGAACAAAATAGCAGCAGACTCACAGACTCTTACTTAAGCAGGGACTAGCGGTTACCAAAGGGGAGGGGTGGGGGACGGTGAGTGGGGAAGTAGGGAGTAGGGCATTGTACGGCATCATGATTAATGCACACGGTGTGTGTGTGTCATGGGGAAGACAGTGTAGCACAAAGACCAGAAGGGACTCTGCGGTACCTTACGACACTGATGGACAGTGACTGCAATGGTGTATGGATGGGGGGTGGGGGGGGGAGACTCGATAGTAAGGGTGAATGTATAACCATATTGTTTTTCTTGTGAAACCTTCATAAAAGTATATATAAAGGATACCTTAAAAAAAGTAAATCAGTTATTTGAAATAAACAGTATTAACTAAGTCAGTTATACTGCTTTTCTGTTGTCTGTATTTAAAAAGTGCCATTTCAATTCTTCATAGCAAAGTTGGTTACGACAATATTACAAATTTAATTAACAGGTAAGCATGAGGATCAGTTAAACTACCACTTGTAACAATATTTTTATTCCAAGAAGATAACGGTCAAGTAATGAAACAATAAACAGTCAGTATTTTAGGCACAATTTTCAGCCCTCAGCTTATATATCAATTTATTGTATCAATTAAAAAATAAGATGAGGAGATCTGACAAATTCCTTGTAGAGTCTAATAGTATACTACCAGGAAGCAAGAGTAGGAGTTTCTAACATATTAAGATATTTCACTTTATCAAATTCTCTTCACACTTGTACACTGCTACTAATCCAGCTTACCATATTCATCCATAGTAACATCCACAACTTCCACATCATTCTTACAGAAAGGCTCCATTGCAGCAGAAACGCTGTTGCCGTTCCTGGGCTCCTCTGGCACACCTGTATGGTCAGTTGAACCTTGGCGCCAGGGAGATCCGTAGTGTCCAAAGGTTGAACGAGACCTTAAATGGCATTAATATTAAATTAGTAAATATAAAAAACAAAAACATTTTAGTTACCCAATAAATCATAAGCCTTTCTTACACAATATACTATAAAGTACTTCATGGAAGGTATCTCCACAGAATAATGATAACACAATTCAAAATTATGACTAGCACAATGCCCAGCACTCAGTAAACATGCTGAATGAAATGTTCAGAAAATGTTCTCCAATCAACTGACATAAGGATATGAGAAATGATATGCAAGACCATTCACTGGTGTAAAATACAGGATTCTGTTTCAAGAATGCTGCTCTCTTTTCAGTGGTTATTCTGAATACACATCTGCGGTTATGATCAAGTATTCACATTATATGTTAGTACCTGAGATTATGCACCACAGGTAAAGTAACAAAACTAACAGCACGCTAAACATTTAATAACATCTGCATGATCTTGTATGTTTAGTCCAGATTGGAGTTGTAAAACACAGCTTTGGGAGTCCTAAACCAAGCTACGTTTCTTGTGCTGCCCTAAAAGACATTCAAGGCCCAGAGAAATTTCCTCGGATCAGCAGAGGTAAGGAGAGCTGCAGCTCATTGGGCAGTTTGGTAGCAATCACAAAACACCACTTCTTTGTGCTGAATGTTTTTACCATCGTTTTATGATGTGTATGGCATTGTATTGTGTTGTTACTTACTGTGTTTCATTTTTTTTATTTTAAGGGATTGACTGTAATAATCCAGATGGGGGAAATACAGAGAATTAGTATGTGGAATACACAGCCCTAAAGCTCCCAGAGAAAAATGAATGTTTTAGAAAGGTGGGGCTTATATAAAGTTCTTTTTCTCTCTTATGCAAACTGAATATGAAACTGACTGTTAGTTTATTGTCAGCATGTATGGAAAGGTTGAGCCAGACCCATTAATATGCAGTCATGAGGGGTACAAGCTCGACCACTCAGGAAAGAACTCCAGAGTTCAAACTGGGCTATAAATGGCCTCAGCAATTGTACAGCCTAAGAGTTTATAAAGAAGTTCAAATTCTAAAATGAAATTCTCCAGTATCAGGAGTAAAAAACATTAATTCCTGAGACAGTAAAAAAGGACTGCCCATCCCTGCAAGAACAGCACAGGCTGAGGCATGAGAGTAATCCAATGTCTCAGGATAACAATGGCTTTGAAAGAGGACAGAGATCACCCTGTAAAATCCTTGAGAAACCAAGTCTGTGATGAGAAGTCTACCATTTATGAAAAGCTGTTAAAAGCTACCAACAGTTCCAGGTCCATTTTGTAGTACTTCTGTGAAAGCTTCATAGGATGTCCTACCTCCAATTTAGTGACATCTCTCTCAAGTCCTGACATCTAAGGATCTGAAGCGCAGATGCAGTGTCTCTAGGGGCCAGCTACACAGTGACCAAAGTCACACGCCCACGTACAGTAAGGAGAGCATGGGTCAGGAGCACTATCCGCTACTCGGGTAAGCGGATCCGCTTACATATGAGGCGGCTCCATGACAAGAAAGATGTCCAGTTCCACAAAGAAAAACAGATCCTCAATTGCAGCAATTCTTGTAGATCATAAAATCTGAGTCACTGTTGTACGAGCACTATGCAAAGTCACAGGATAATGGGGCACAAACTGGTGAGTATCAGCTTTTCCCAGTCTGCGAAATCCTTTAAAACTTAAAACAAATGATATATGCTAGAACACTCTCTTCCAGCCCATTACAAGCAGCACTTCAGTGGGAAAGTGGCAAGTGGAAAAGCACACATTCTAGGTGTCTTTTGACATGTTCCAAAATAAGAATGTCTGTTTCTTAACCTTATTACCACACAAATTAAAACATCAGCAGCAGATTCAAGATGTGGGCATGAGAGGCGAGACAGGGAATTCCTCCCAAACCTCATACAGGCTGAAAATATAGTTAGTACAGCTAGCCCTAAAACAGCAACAGGAGGGAGGGCTGCACCAGACTGCATACAGACCTCACTAACACAGCAGACCTCATGAAACAGTGAAACGTACGAAAGCCTTGATCCGGCGGGTCCCGAGCCCTTTCCCCACAACAGCTCACCGGCAGGAGGAAGAGAAATGGTGTGGGGAACGGGAGGAAGTCTAAGACTGCTGAACACCCAGCACTAGAGGTCTGCTTTGGAGCACACACCTACATTGTGTGGTGCTCTGGAGGTTGGTAGGGTTGGGGAGCTGGTACAGGTGGAGTGCTTGAGAGACAGAGAGTCTGGCAGGTTTGTGGAGGACGGCGATCTACATCCAGTAGCTCAGGGTCAAAGAAAAGGCTCCCTAGCAGTGAGAGGGATGCTGAAGGGGAGGGGTTTGCACGGAGCTTGCTACATGGGAGAAGGGATATTGGTGGACAAGGTTGTCTGGGCACACTGTGCCAAGCAGGCTGAGACCTTTGAGGAGCTTCAGGTGCTCCATCCCCCTGGCTGCCTACTCATCTATGAGGCCCCCTACAGTGACACACAGCCTGCTGTGCCTTCCCCATGGCCTGCCGGCACCTGCATACAAACCGGCAGTCACTGCACTGGCATCAGGAGAGCTGAGTGCGGCCCCACCTACAACAGCTACAGACACCAAGCACAGAGCCTTACCCCAGTGGCTCTAATACTGGAGACAGGCACTGCAGCCGGGAATCAGGAAACAGCTCTTTCTTCCCCCAGGCACCAGCACCGCTCCCTTAAGAACCCCAACCTCACTCTAGGGGCTGACCAGCTCCAGAGGCTACAGCATCTGTGCAATAGAAGGACCACACAGAATTATGAAACGTCCGTTAAAGGAACCTGGTTCAGACCAAAATCTCACAAACCCCAGAAAAGGGGCCATATGAATCCAAACTCACCGATCTTCCTGAAAGAGAGTTTAAAATAAAAATCATAAACATGCTCACGCAAGTATAGAAATAGATTCAAGAACTCAGGGGCGAATTTAAGATGGAGATTCAATCATTAAGAAATTCCATACCTGAAATGAAACATACAATGGAGGGATTTAAAAGCAGATTAGGTCTAGTAGCAGAGAACGTAAATGGAATAGAAATTAGACAAAGGGAATACAAAGAAGCTGAGGCACAGAGAGAAAAAGGATGTCCAAGAATGAAAGAATATTGAGAACTGTGCGACCAATCCAAACGGAACAATATCCACACTATAGGGGTACCAGAAGAAGAAGAGAGAGAAAAGAGGATAGAAAGTGTTATTGAGGAGGTAATTGCTGAAAACTTCCCCAATCTGATCTCTCAGGCCATGGAGAGGTGCACAGATCTCCCAACACAAAGGACCCGAGCATTTTGGACGGACTGCTGTTGATGGAAGTATTACTAAGGCTACATAGATGTCACCAGGGGAAATAAAACCACAGCAAAGTAGAACAATTAATTACTAAGCAGATGCAAAATCAAATCAACTACCCCCAAAGTCAATCAAGGGATAGACAAAGAGTACAGAATACCTAATATATAAAGAATGGAGGAGGAAGAAAAAGGAGGACAAAAAAAAGAACCTTTAGGTTGTGTTTGTAATAGCATACGATGGGAGTTAAATTAGACTGTTAGATAGAAAGGGAATTACTCTTCAACCTTTGGTAACCACAAAACTAAAGCCTGCAATGGCAACAATTACATACCTATCGAAAATCACCCTAAATGTTTATGGTCTGAATGCACCAATCAAAAGACATCAAGTCACCGAACGGATAAAAAACAAGACCCATCTATATGCCGCCTACAAGAGACTCACTACAAACCCAAAGACATACACAGACTGAAAGTAAAGGGATGGAAAAGGATATCTCACGCAACTAACAGGGAGAAAAAAGCAGGAGTTGCAGTACATGGATGAGACAAATTAGACTTCAAAACAAAGAAAGTAACAAGAGACAAAGAAGGACGTTACATAATGATAAAGGGGTCAGTCCAACAAGAGGATATAACTATTATAAATATCCATGCACCCAACACAAGATCACCTACACATGTGAAACAAATACTAACAGAATTAAAGGGGGAAATAGAATGCAATGCATTCATTTCAGGAGACTTCAACACACCACTCACCCCAAAGGACAGATCAACCAGACAGAAAGTACATAAACAGACAGAGGAACAACGTATTAGAACACATGGACGTAACGGACATCTACAGACCCCTTCTTCCGAAAGCAACAGGATACACCTTCTTCTCAAGTGCACATGGAACATTTTCAAGAATAGATCATATAATAAGCCACAAAAAGAGCCTCAGCAAATTCAAAAAGACTGAAATTGTACCAACCAACTTCTCAGATCACAAAGGTATGAAACTAGAAATAAATTACACAAAGAAAACGAAAAAGCCCACAAACACATGGAGGCTTAATAACATGCTCCTAAATAACCAATGGATCCATGACCCCATAAAAAAGAGATCAAGCAATATATGGAGGCAAATGACAACAATAATTCAACAGCACAAAATCTGTGGGATGCAGCAAAGGCTGTGCTAAGAGGGAAGTGTATTGCAATACAGGCCTACCTCAGGAAACAAGAACAATCCCATATGAACAGCCTAAACTCACAATTAACGAAACTAGAAACGGAATAACAAATGAGGCCCAAAGTCAGTAGAAGGAGGGACATAATACAGATTAGAGCAGAAATAAATAATATTGAGAAGAATAAAACAATAGAAAGAATCAATGAAAGCAGGAGCTGGCTCCTTGAGAAAATAAACAAAATACATAAATAAACCCCAGCCAGGCTTATCAATAAAAAAAGAGAGTCTACACACATCAACAGAATCAGAAATGAGAAAGGAAAATCACTATGGACACCACAGAAATACAAAGAATTACGAGAGAATACTATGAAAAATTATATGGTAACAAACTGGATAACCTAGAACAAATGGACAACTTTCGACAAAAATACAACCGTCCCAGGCTGACACAGGAACAGACAGAAAATCTGAACAGACCAATTACCAGCAAGGAAATTGAATTGGTAATCAAAAAAGTCCCTAAGAACAAAAGCCCTGGGCCAGATGGTTTCACTGCTGAATTTTATCAAACATTTAGTCAACACCTAATACCCATCCTCCCTAAACTTTTTCAAACAGTAGAAGAAGAGGAACTACTCCAAAACTCATTCTATGAGGCCAACATCACTCTAATAACAAAACCAGGCAAAGACACCACAAAAAAAGAAAATTACAGACCAGTGTCCCTGATGAACACAGATGCAAAAATACTCAACAAAATATTAGCAAACTGAATTCAAAAATACATCAAAAAGATCATCCATCATGATCAAGTGGGATTCATCTCAGGGATGCAAGGGTGGTACAACTTTCGAAAATCCATCAACATCATCCACCACATCAACAAAAAGAAGGACAAAAACCACATGATCATCTCCATAGATGCTGAAAAGGCATTCGACAAAATTCAATATCCATTCATGATAAAAACTCTCAACAAAATGGGTATAGAGGGCAAGTACCTCAACATAATAAATGCCACATATGACAGACCCACAGCCAACATTATACTTAACAGCGAGAGGCTGAAAGCTTTTCCTTTAAGATTGGGAACAAGACAAGGATGCCCACCCTCCCCACTTTCACTCAACATAGTTCTGGAGATCCTAGCCACAGCAATCAGACAACACAAACAAATAAAAGGCATCCAGACTGGTAAGGAAGAAGTCAAACTGTCCCTGTTTGCAGATGACACGACATTGTACCTAAAAAACCCTAAAGAATCCACTCCAAAACTACTACATCTAATATCTGAATTCAGCAAAGTGGTGGGATACAAAATTAATACACAGAAATCTGTTGCATTCCCATACAATAATGATGAACTAGCAGAGAGAGCAATCAGGAAAACAATTCCATTCACAATTCCATCCAAAAGAATAAAATACCTGGAATAAACGTAACCAAGGAAGTGAAAGACCTATACTCTGAAAACTCCAAGACACTCATGAGAGAAATTTTAGATAGGAAGATTTAATATTGTCAAAGTGGCCATACTGCCTAAAGCAATCTACAGATTCCATGCAATCCCTATCAAAATACCAACAGCATTCTTCAATGAACTAGAGCAAATAGTTCTAAAATTCACATGGGACCACAAAAGACCCCGATTAGCCAAAGCAATCCTGAGAAGGAAGAATAAAGCAGGGGGAATTACGCTCTGTGACTTCAAGCTCTACTACAAAGCCACAGTAATCCAGACAATTTGGTACTGGCCCAAGAGCAGATCCATAGACCAATGGAACAGACTAGAGAGCCCAGATATAAACCCAAGCATATATGGTCAATTAATATACGATAAAGGAGCCATGGATATACAATGGGGAAATGACAGCCTCTTCAATACCTGATGATGGTAAAAACGGACAGCTACGTGGAAGAGAATGAAACTGGATTATTGTCTAAGCCCATACACTAAACTCAGAATGAATCAAAGACCTGAATGGAAGTCATGAAACCATAAAACTCTTAGACAAAAACATAGTCAAAAATCTCCTGGACATAAACATGAGCAACTTCTTCATGAACATAT
>JAVSCE010022591.1:0-68813 GCA_032199065.1 Smutsia gigantea | reverse complement strand
TGAAGAATGGAAAGGTTTTTGGGTGGCCTAAATGTGAAAGTTCCAGTGGGCTAAAAGATCAAAGGTTTCAGTGGCGCACCAAGAGCATTTTTCTGGGAATATAATTAACAGAAATGTTTACTTCTTAAATATTTACAGAGTAGTTGCAAATCATTTTTCTTCAAGCTGTATTGTATCTCATATAGCAATCGGCCAATGTACTAATTTTTCTGGTTTGTCCCCATTCCCTTTTTTTTTTTTATATTTTATGATGCCTATTGTGAATGTAAGTGAAATACTTGGAGCTTCTTTTTTTTTTTTTTAATATAGTTAACAGGAAAGGAAAACTTAGCAAGCCCAAAGGCAATTTGACCAACAGGCCCTGGAAGAATATTTCCGAAATCCCAAGGTCTTAAAAGATACAAACTTGGGTAAAGGCTGTCCTGTGAAATTCAATCTTGAACTATGATAACGTGTTCAAGCAGCTTCCCCCCATCCTATGTGTTCTACCTCACCCAGATACACACCCTCACAACAAATTACACTTACATCCCAACCTAGGCACCTCCAAATATATGCCCAGAGTTGAGGTGTACACCCAGAGATGTTGAGTCACTGTAATTTTATTCTTCTTAGAGAGTATCAAGGAACACAAAAGAAAGTTGAGAAAGTAGGAGGGAGACTGGCGTGTCTACCCACTAATTTCAATGTATTGCCTTGTTAGGATTGCAAGCATCCCTTAGTTTCAAAATGTAGATGCCATATTTTATGCTTACTGAAGAATTATTTCACAAGTGATTTACTGCCAGTTTAAAAAAAATTACTTCGAATTTACTTCTTGGAAATTGAAAAAAAGATAAAAAATTGCTGTTTTTACAGTTTCTTCATCCTTTTCCTATCCTTCAAAATGCCTGGACTAAAAACACACAAGTTACTTTGCTCTCTGTAAAGTTGTTCTCTCTCATCCATTTACCATTTTTTCCCCCGTGCTTTGTTTTCCTCCATACTCTTGAGGTCATGGATTAGAAACTCCAAGGACCATTTTGTCCATGCTTGGGAAGTACTTTCGTTCTCAAAAGGCTTTTGAGTCATGCTAAAGTTGAGGCAGGACTTGAGAGAGCTGGCGGGACATGAAACAAAATGGAGGTGACTTGACGCTCATTTCAAAGCCCTTTTCACGAGACGCTTTCCCATTAAATGACACAGAATACAAAGTAAGGTTTTCTCTGATTGGAAACATATACTTCCTAATGTCTTTGATGACGTTAGTCATTCTAGAGGATATTTTCTTCTCCAAAGGAATTCTGTGCCCCAGAAATTTCAACTACATGCATCCTAAGCGGTCAGCATCCTAATAAATGGTAATAGAAGGCACACGGAAGCCAGGGCAGTTTGGGGGTCTCCCCTCCTTTGTCAGACTGGCCAGCTTCAAAAATTCCTTGGAAATATAAAATAAACAGGCTTTCCTTATGATTTTTATGCATCTCTGGAATGCACAGAGCATGGTTCTGAGACATTGTTTTAACTCGATTTCTTAAACAGCAACAAAAACAACAAAAAAAGAAAAACCTAAATGTCTGAGCAGTGGGTCTCAAACTTTACCATCACTTCAGCATCTCCTGGAGGGCTAGTAAAGCACAGACTACTGGGCTCCACTCCCCAGTTTCTGACTCAGTCGGTCTGGGGTGGGGCCAGGGAATCTTCATTTCTAACTAGAATTCCCAGGTAGGGCTGACGCTGCTAGTCCAGGGACCACACCTTGAGATCCTCTGTGTTATCCAAAACATCTGACCTCCTCCAAAGCACCATACTTCAAGATTCTCTGCATCATTTCTCATTTCTGTGGAGGAACCTCATCGTTCAGGGCCAGGTGGCTTTAGGGAAGATGATTTGCTTGGGGTTTGTCTAAGCACATTCCTTCGCAGGCCAGTCCCTGACGCTAAAAAGCCAAAGGACAGAGGGCAGCTGAATGTCAAGATCCCCGACGAGCTGCGGCGTCTGTCCTTGCACGTGACCGGCCGTTGGGCGTCTACACCCGCATCCTTCCTTTGCCTCCTCCCCACGCCCAGGCCGGGCGGTCCGAGTGGAGCCCCGGGACAGGCCGAGTAGCCCAGGCTCGCGGCGCCCGCGATGGCGCTGCTGTGCGCGCTCCTCGGCTGCCTGCTGGCCGCCTGGCACGGCGGCCCCAGCCTAGGGCTGCCCTTGGGGCCCGGCGGCGCCCGCCGTGCCCCTCCGGCGGTGGGTGAGTCGTCCGCGACCCTTTCCTGGCGGGAGCCGCCCGAGAGCAGCGCTCAGCGCGCAGGCAGGAGGGCGCGAGGGGGCGGGGGGGGGGCGGCGCTCGGCCGCGGCTCGGACTGCCGGGGCCCCAGCCGCAGGGGCTAGGGCCACGGGGGACGCCACGTCCGGCCCACTGGCCGGGAGGTCTGGGCCAGGCTGGGGGCCGGGCCCGCGCCGGGGCGGACGCTGCAGGGAACGCGGCGGTCGGCTAGTCCCCCCACCCGCAGCTGTGGACACTTTGTGTGTCCGGGTGTTTTGCTCCAGGGGAAGTAAGGGAGCTGCGCGTGTCAAGGGAAAACGCCGGGAGTTGGATGCCCCGTATTCCTAGAGGCTCCGAATTTGCCCAGAGCGGAGGGGGAGCCGCAGCGTTTCGCTCCACTTCAGCGGTGTGCATTTCCGTGGTTCCAGAGTACCTCCTGCCCGCTCACCGCATTTGGTCGCCTTTCCTCCCTGTGCCTTCAGCCGGAGTACGGGCACAATCTCGGTGCTACTCACCCCAAAGTCTACGTTAGAACTCGTGGGGCCTTCATTTCGCTTTATCTGAATGCCAGGAGGCTCCCCGCAGGCGGCACCACTTTTATTCATTCCAATCCTTAACAAGTGCCTGTTTCTGTAGTGGTTCTCAAAGTGTGGTCAGGGACGAGCAGTTTCAGAATTACGTGATTTTGTTAGAAATGTAAGTTTTCAGCCCGACCCCAGACCCACCGAATCTGACTCAGAAACTCAGAGAATTGGGGCCCAACAATCTTCAACAAAGCCTCCAGGTGATTCTGACAAAAGTTTGAGAACACTGGTCCAGAATATGATGTAGGGTGAGAGATTTTATGAAGCCCTCCGAGCCTTCAGTTTTAAAGAGCAAGGTATTCTCACCACCTGACTCCCTTCAAAAATAACTGCTTTGTCATTTAGATGGGAAAAATCAGGCGGAGTTCTGTTTCGGGTTTTGGTTACAGCTCTCTCTCTGAAACTCAGTGCAGTGCTCAGTGCTGAAGACTCTTCTCTCACAAAACTTTTAAAATGCTTCGGGGGGAAAATGCCTCTTTGTCTGAGAGCCAAGTCCTTGTGACTCAGCTGTCAGGCAGTTGACAGCAAGAACTGTAAATCTGGTTTCCCAACTGTCAGTCATAACAAGAAGTTGTCCTAAAATAACATACGCATGCTGGTTTCTGCCTTTTCAAAAACTGGAACTGTGTTTCTTTAATTATGTGGCTGTTTACGATTTTGAGATAAAATGCCCCAGGTTGCATAAGACCAACGAATAGTACATTCACCTTTTGGTTTTAAGGATTTGACTGCTGAAGGCCTCAATGACTTTTGGTGCCTAGTGAATCTGTACTTCCCACCTCGCTGTTTTGCTAGGGCAGCTGTAAGGTTGAGTCACCTAGGGGGTGGAAGGGAGCTGGGTAACTAGGGTTCAAAGACTTGCTCAAGTGTCGACTCAGCACTTTCACATTGGTTGTATGATTTTACCTGTTCTCCACTTGATGTGACCTTCCCTCTCCCCCTGACCCCACCTCAAAATGCATGGACTTCGTTTCAAACGCCCACCCTGACTCTGTTCACTAGGGGGGGGGGGTGTACGTGTGTGTGCAAATGCCCGGTTTCAGTTTCTGTTCTGTCAAATACCAGTGGTGGACACAACAACCCAGGAAGTTGTCCTGGGTGTGTTTGGCCACAGCTCTTTAGATTTAGGAAGTCACGACATGCTGTAGTATTTGGTAGGAACTGACATTATAAGTAAGTAAACAGACGCCTCCTTACACAACAACCATTTATCCAAACAACTGAATTATGGTTTGCTAGGTTCTTTAGGATAAATTATAACTTTTCAAGATAAATTTTAAGATATTTTTGGTATCATTTTGAGCATTTATCTAGATGTGTTGACAACACACACACAAGCATACACACATATATTTGTGCAAACCCTTTAAAGGTTATCTTGAGAACAAGGAAATAATTGTGTTGTGAGAACTTTGGACTGGAAACCAGAGAATCTGGATCAGAGCCTGGGCTCTCCAAGGGCAGGCCTGTGGCCTTGGGAACATACACACACAGCATTTTATATACAATTTCATGTGGGAGGTGAGGCCTCCTGACATACATTATTCACAAATCCCAGGTTAAGAACCTGTGAGAGCTCTGTTCTTGGCTTCTATTTAAAGACACCCTCTAGTGCATCTAAATAATTACCTCCTCACCTATTTGTCTGGCAATTCAGTGTAGTGGATAGAGCAATAAACTTGAAGTCTGGAGAGACTGGTTCCAGTTCAGGTTTCTTCACTGAAGCACCATGTGACCTGAAGAAATCCTGAAACCAGCTTGTGTCTAATTAAAGACTGTTGAGGCCCTAGGATAGGCCAGACTTACTTTAGATGCTAGGGACACATAAATCTAGGTGAGAGACTACATTTGAGGGATGTATCCTTAATGTTTTCCAGTTTTGGTTTACAAAAATTTAATATGTTTATAATCTCATGGCCCTTACTTGTTGCCGTATTACACATAGGCATTGTCACCTTTTTTACGTGAGGTAAATGCGACAGAAGGACATTCAAATGTGAGCACACCGAGAGAGGCAGAGCGTGCAGTGGTTATGAAAAACATTGAATCTGGAGTCAGGTTTCCTGAATCCGTATGTTGGGTCTGTTCCATCTGACACATGTGGCTTGGACTTAATCTCTCTGTGTGCTACAGTTCCTTGTCTGTGAAATGGAAATAATGATGAGTTAATACATATAGAACATAAAAAATAATGAGCTTATAGTAATAGTAAATTTTAACTATTACTTGGAAATGAAGTTCAATCTCAGATTCAAGGTTGGGGTTATGAAATAGTAACAGTGTATCTAACTATTGAATTTACTATATGTCATCCAACTTCTAAGAGCTTTACTTCTACTAAATCACTTAATCCTCATACAGTACATGGTAATATTATTCCCACTTCACAAATAAAACAAGCCAAGATCACACAGCTAGATTAGTAAGTGGAGCTTAGATTCGAAGTCAGACAGTTTGCCTCTGGAGTCCCCACTCTAAACCATACCACTGTATTTTTCTGTGTGTGCTTTACTACACCTTTAACATTCTGGAAATAATAAAATACACATTGAAATAAAAATGAGATGCATTATGTACTTAAACCTCAAGGAAGGGCAGCTTCCAGAATGATTCTGAGCTATTGGCAAACTTGGCTTTGTGTTGATAGATAAAGTATGTCTAAGCTGGAAGTAAAAATTGGAGTATTTTCTGCATTATGGAATACCATAAATTACTCTTGGCGAATGTCTGCAAATGGGGACTGAATACCAGGTATTGACCATAAAGACTATTTTATGCCTACTGTCTTCTGGATTTTTTGTACACCACTTTTTGGCTGTGAACTTAAACATGTTATAAAATTATAACCATGTTGTGAAGAAACAACAGCTGAAATATAACTTAACCTTTTCCACCTTAACAAAGGAACTCTTTTCCATTTTTTACTTTATTATCCAGCTTTGGGTTTTATGCAAGTGTTTTCTCACATACATGCTTACTTTTTATCATCTTTGTATGGATAAAAGTTTGTATTCTACTCATCAGTTCCATGGTTCTGGTGTAGTACATGCTGCTATATCACTTCTAATGTGTTTCTGATGTAAATTAGTCATAAAGTGAACTCAGAATTCAAAGTGTGAAGAAGCCGCCTATTAAAGTGATTTATTAGTTTCATATGAGGAGGCAGCAAAATCATTGAAGATATATGTAAATTGTGAACAAGCAAACTTGAGGGCCTCTCAAAGTGGAGTTCAGATTTTGACTCTGTCATTTATTAGCTGTGTAACTACACCAGATTTCCTAATTGATTCTGCATTAGTTTCCCAACTCTAAAATGAGAACGATTCTTATTTCAAGAGAGTGGTTCTGAGAATGAAATGGCACAGAATATTTAAATTGCTTATCACAATGCCTGGCACATAGTGAATACTTAATGAAGAGAGATACTACTATGATTCTTAGTACTAGTATTATCTTCAGTGAAGGAGTTGTTCTCAAACTGATTGATAAGCAGGGATGCTCTCAGATGGGTTCTAGGGTCCTCCCTGAAAACCCAGTGGAAGCAGCCTCCTTAACAAATGCTTCCCTTAAAACTGTTAACATTTTATACAAGTGTATTAATAGAAGGTGCTCCTTATTAAGTAGTTTTTAAGAACCTGTGGCAATTTCTATTTTTTGGCTTAAAGCTATTATTAAAGATTTATATTCTTTTCCCATTAATGTTGAGGGGCAAGTTTCGACAACAAATTAGGAGTAAGGCCAGTTCCTGGTTCAGCAATCTATTCACTGTGTAACCCTAGCAAACCACATTATATTTCTATGTCAATTTTTTCTATAAGAAAAATGTAAATAAAATTCTAAAACCTTAAAATTCTTCAAGGAAGGAGACACACTATTAAGACGTGATACAATATTGATCTCCTGGAAGGTCATCTCTATACATTTCATTATACAATTTGTGTTAGTTATCTAGTCTTTATTAGGTAGTTATGCTATTACTGAGATTATCGGTTCTGGCATGTTTAAATAGTAAATTCCAGTAAATTCTTCCTGCTCTCCTTGGAATCCTCATCTTACAGGGAAGGGTTGTGTTTAACTTGAGGGCATATGAACTTTTATATTACTACAGCTTCCCTCCCTCACAGGGAGGAGCACCTGCCTCTAGTCTGACTATAAATATTTACAGGAGAATTCCAAAAGAAGCATAGATTTAACGCCATGTCTCTTCTAACCAACAGGACAGTTTTGGCATGTGACTGACTTACACTTAGACCCTACTTACCACATCACAGATGACCACACAAAAGTGTGCGCTTCATCCAAAGGTGCAAACGCCTCCAATCCTGGCCCTTTTGGAGATGTTCTGTGTGATTCTCCATATCACCTTATTTTGTCAGCATTTGATTTCATTAAAAACTCAGGACAAGAAGCATCTTTCATGATATGGACAGGGTAAGTGATTATATAAATACCATGAATTACTCAGTATTTACCTCAGTGTCTTTGGCTTCCTTAGGATCCTGAATTCAATAAGAAAATTAACATTAAGAAGCAGTAGGTCAAATTAACCAACATTATTAGAGTTAAGAAAAACTGTAGAAGTCTTGTTTTTCTTTTTCCCAGAATACAGGTTCTAGAAATACATTGAGATGATTCCATAAGCAGCAGATACTCATGATCAATGTCTGGAGGTGTTCATTAATGTGATAATAGATCCTGACTAAATATTAAAAACTGAAAGGTAACAGTGTGACTTAAACCTTTGATAGAAATTTGTCAACATGATCTGGTGGTATAACAAGTTAATTCCATTCATCGTGGCAGAGTGAAAAGACCTGTATTTCCTGTACTTCCATTAATTACCATGACACTATTTTAATTAATTTCTACATTGTAACTCATTTAATCTTTACAATAGATATTATTACTTTTTTAAATTAATATTTTACAGCTGAGGAAGTGGAAACACTGAGCATCTAAGTAACTTGTCTAAGTGCACATAGCTATTAAATGTCAAAGCTGGGAATTTGAATCTAGGCATTTTGGCTCTGGAACATGTGTTCCTTTTTTAAGTTATTATTGATATACACTCTTATGAGGTTTCACATGAAAAAACAATGTGGTTACTACATTTACCCATATTATCAAGTCCCCACCCATACCCCAGTGCAGTCACTGTCCATCAGTGTAGTAAGATGCCACAAATTCATTGCTTTCTCTGTGCTACACTGTTTTCCCCGTAATCCCCCACACCATGTGTACTAAACATAATGCCCCTCAATCCCCTTCTACCATTCTCCCCACCCACCCTCCCACATGCATCCCTTTGGTAACCACTAGTTCCTTCTTGGAGTCTCTGGGTCTGCTGCTATTTTGTTCCTTCAGTTTTGCATCGTTGTTATATTCCACAAATGAGGGAAATCATTTGACATTTGTCTTTCTCCGCCTGGCTTATTTCACTGAGCATAATATCCTCCAGCTCCATCCATGTTGTTGCAAATGGCAGGATTTATTTCCTTCTTATGGCTGAATAGTATTCCATTGTGTATGTGTACCACCTCTTCTTTATCCATTCATCTATTGATGGACACTTAGGTTGCTTCCATATCTTGGCTATTGTAAAAAATGCTGCAATAAACATAGGGGCACAGATGTCTTTTTGAATCTGAGAAGTTGTATTCCTTGCGTAAATTCCAAGGAGTGGTATTCCAGGGTCAAGTGGTACTTGTATTTTTAGTTTTTTGAGGGACATCCATATTGCTTTCCACAATGGTTGAACTAGCTTACATTCCCAAAAGCAGTGTAGGACGGTTCCCCATTCTCCACATCCTTGCCAGCATTTGTTGTTTGTTAGTCTTTTTGATGCTGGCCATCATTACTGGTGTGAGGTGATATCTCATTGTGGTTTTAATTTTCATTTCCCTAATGATTAGTGATGTGGAGCATCTTAAAATGTGTCTGTTGGCCATCGGAATTTCTTCTTTGGAGAACTGTCTCTTCATATCCTCCGCCCATTTCTTAATCGAGTTATTTGCTTTTTGGGTGTTGAGATGTGTAAGTTCTTTATATATTTTAGATGTTAACCCCTTGTCAGATATGTCATTTACAAATATATTCTCCCATACTGTAGGATGCCTTTTTGTTCTGTTGATGGTGTCCTTTGCTGTACAGAAACTTTTTAGTTTGATGTAGTCCCATGAATTCTTTTTTGCTTTTGTTTCCCTTGCTTGAGGAGATGTCTTCAGGAAGAAGTTTCTCATGTTTATATTCAGGAGATTTTTGCCTATGTTGTCTTCTAAGACTTTTATGGTTTCATGACTTACATTCCGGTCCTTGATCCATTTTGAGTTTACTTCTGTGTATTGGGATAAACAATAATCCAGTTTCATTCTCTTGCATGTAGCTGTCCAGTTTTACCAACACCAGCTGTTGAAGAGGCTGTCATTTTCCCATTGTATGTCCATGGCTCCTTTATCATATATGAATTGACCATATATGGTTGGGTTTCTATCAGGGCTCTCTAGTGTGTTCCATTGGTCTATGGTTCTGTTCTTGTGCCAGTACCAAATTGTCTTGATTATTGTGGCTTTGTTGTAGAGCTTGAAGTTGGGGAGCATAATCCCCCCAGCTTTATTCTTCCTTCTTAGGATTGCTTTGGCTATTCGGGGTCTTTTGTGGTTCCATATAAATTTTAGAATGATTTTCTCTAGTTCAGTGAGGAATGCTGTTGGTATTTTGATAGAATTGCATTGAATCTGTAAATTGCTTTAGGCAGGATGGCCGTTTTGACAATATTAATTCTTCCTATCCATGAGCATGTGATGTGTTTCCAATTATTGGTATCTTCTTTAATTTCTCTCATGAGTGTCTTCTGGTTTTCAGAGTGTAGGTCTTTCACTTCCTTGCTTAGGTTTATTCCTAAGTATTTTACTCTTTTTGATGCAACTGTGAATGGAATTGTTTTCCTGATTTCTCTCTCTGCTAGTTCATTGTTAGTGTATAGGAATGCCACAGATTTCTGCGTATTAATTTTGTATCCTGCAACTTTGCTGAATTCAGATATTAGATCTAGTAGTTTTGGAGTGGACTCTTTAGGGTTTTTTATGTACAATATCATGTCATCTGCAAACAGGGACAGTTTAACTTCTTCCTTGCCAATCTGGATGCCTTTTATTTCTTTGTGTTGTCTGATTCCATGGCTAGGACCTCCAGTACTATGTTGAATAGAAGTGGGGAGAGTGGGCATCCTTGTCTTGTACCCGATCTTAAAGGAAAAGCTTTCAGCTTCTCACTGTTAAGTATAATGTTGGCTGTGGGTTTGTCATATATGGCCTTTATTATGTTGAGATACTTTCCCTCTATACCCATTTTGTTGAGAGTTTTTATCATGAATGGATGTTGAATTTTGTCAAATGATTTTTTAGCATCTATGGAAATTATCATGTGGTTTTTGTCCTTCTTTTTGTAGATGTGGTGGATGATGTTGATGGATTTTCGAATGTTTTACCATCCTTGCATACCTGGAATAAATCCTACTTGTTCATGATGGATGATATTTTTGATGTAATTTTGAATTTAGCTTGCTAATAATTTGTGCAGTATTTTTGCATCTGTGTTCATCAGGGATATTGGTCTGTAATTTTCTTTTATAGTGGTGTCTTTGCATGGTTTTGGCATTACAGTGATGCTGGCCTCATAGAATGAGTTTGGAAGTATTCCCTCTTCTTCTACTCTTGGGAAACTTTAAAGGGGGTGGGTATTAGGTTCCCTAACTGATAAAATTCAGCGGTGAAGCCACCTGGTACAGACATTTTGTTTTTAGGTCAGTTTTTGGTTACCAGTTCAATTTCATTGCTGGTAATTGGTCTGTTCATATTTTCTGTTTCTTTCTGGGTCAGCCTTGGAAGGTTGTGTTTTTCTAGAAAGTTGTCTATTTCTTCTAGGTTATCCAGTTTTTTAGCATATAATTTTTCATAGTATTCTTTCATAATTCTTTGTATTTCTGTGGTGTCCATGGTGATTTTTCCTTTCTCATTTCTGATTCTGTTTATGTATGTAGACTCTCTTTTTTTCTTGATAAGTCTGGCTAGGGGTTTATCTATTTTGTTTATTTTCTTGAAGAACCAGCTCCTGCTTTCATTGATTCTTTCTATTGTTTTATTCTTCTTGATTTTATTTATTTCTGCTCTAATCTTTATTATGTCCCTCCTTCTACTGACTTTGGGCCTCATTTGTTCTTCTTTTTCTAGTTTCATTAATTGTGAGTTTAGACTGCCCATATGGGATTGTTCTTCTTTCCTGAGATAGGCCTGTATTGCAATATACTTTTCTCTTAGCACGGCCTTTGCTGCATCCCACAGATTTTGCGGTGTTGAATTATTGTCGTCATTTTTCTCCATATATTGCTTGATCTCTGTTTTATTTGGTCATTGATCCATTGGTTATTTAGAAGCATGTTGTGAAGCATCCATGTGTTTGAGGGATTTTTCATTTTCTTTGCATAATTTATTTCTAGTTTCATTCCTTTGTGATCTGAGAAGCTGGTTGGTACAATTTCAATCTTTTGAGTTTTCTGAGGCTCTTTTTGTGGCCTAGTATATGATCTATTCTTGAAAATGTTCCATGTGCACTTGAGAAGAATGTGTATTCTGCTGCTTTTGGGTGTGGAGTTCTGTAGATGTCTTTTAGGTCCATCTATTCTATTTTGTTGTTCAGTGACTCTGTCTCCTTACTTACTTTCTGTCTGGTTGATCTGTCCTTCAGAGTGAGTGGATTGTTGAAGTCTCCTAGAATGAATGCATTGCATTCTATTTCTCCTTTTAATTCTGTTAGTGTTTGTTTCACATATGTTGGTGCTCCTGTGTTGGGCACATAGATACTTATAATGGTTATATCTTCTTGTTGGATTGACCCTTTTATCATTATGTAATGTCCTTCTTTGTCTCTGTGACTTTCTTTGTTTTGAAGTCTATTTGGTCTGATACAAGTACTGCAACTCCTGCTTTTTTCTGCCTATTAGTTGATTAAATATCTTTTTCCATCCGTTCACTTTTAGTCTGTATGTCTTTCGGTTTAAAGTGAGTCTCTTGCAGGCAACATATAGATGGGTCTTGTTTTTTTATCCATTCAGTGACTCTATGTCTTTTCATCAGTGCATTCAGGCCATTTACATTTAGGGTGATTATCCATAGGTATGTACTTATTGGCATTTTAGGCTTTAGATTCGTGGTTAGCAAAGGTTCAAGGTTAACTTCCTTACTAAGAGTCTAACTTAACTCACTTAATATGCTATTACAAACACAATCTAGAGGTTCTTTTTTTTTTCTTCCTCCTCCATTCTTTATATATTAGGTATCATATTCTGTACTCTTTGTCTATCCTTTGATTGACTTTGGGGATAGTTAATTTCATTTTGCACATTCTTAGTAATTAGCTGCTCTACTTTCTTTACTGTGGTTTTATTACCTCTGGTGACAGCTATTAAGCCATAGGAACACTTCCATCTATAGCAGTCCTTCCAAAATACACTGTAGAGATGGTTTGTGGGAGGTAAATTCTCTCAGCTTTTGCTTATCTGCAAATTGTTTAATCCCTCCTTCAAATTTAAATGATAATCTTGCCGGATAACGTATTCTTGGTTTGAGGCCCTTCAGCTTCATTGCATTAAATATGTCATGCCACTCCCTTCTGGCCTGTAAAGTTTCTGTTGTGAAGTCTGATAATAACCTGATGGGCTTTCCTTTGTATGTGGTCTTATTTCTCTCTCTGACTGCTTTTAACAGTCTGTCCTTATTTTTCATCTTTGCCATTTTAATTACTGTATGTCTTGATGTTGTCTTCCTTGGGTCAGTTGTGTTGGGAGATCTGTGCATCTCCATTGCCTGAAAGACTATCGCCTTCCCCAGATTGGGGAAGTTTTCAGCAATTACCTCCTCAGAGACACTTTCTATCCCTTTTTCTCTCTCTTCTTCTTCTGGTACCCCTATAATGTGAATATTGTTCCATTTGGATTGGTCACATGGTTCTCTCAATATTCTTTCATTCTTAGAGATCCTTTTTCTCTCTATGCCTCAGCTTCTTTGTATTCCTCTTCTCTAGTTTCTATTTCATTTATTGTCTCTTCCACCGTATCCAGTCTGCTTTTTAACACCCTCCATTCTGCTCTTCAATGATTGGATCTCCGACCGGAGTTCATTTCTGAGTTCTTTAATATCTTTCTGTACCTCCATGAGCATGTTAATGATTTTTATTTTGAACTTCCTTTCAGGAAGAGTCATGAGGTTGATGTCATTTAAATCTTTCTCAGGAGTGGTGTTAATAATTTTACTCTGTGCCAGGTTCCTTTGGCGTTTCGTATTTGTATATGGCGCCCTCTAGTGCCCAGAAGCTCTACTCCCTGGAGCTGCTCAGCCTGTGAAGCAATGTCAGGGGTCGCAGGGTAGTGGTATTGGTGTCTTGGGGGGGAAGAGCTGTTTCCTGCTACCTGGCTGCTATGCCTGTCTCCACTGCCTGAACCAGTGGGCCAAGCACACAGTTATAAGCCTCTATCTTTGCATTTGTAGTTGCTATAGACAGATCTTCCCTCTGGCTGGCCTAATGCCAGGGTAGGATTTGCTCGTTTGTGAGCCTGGTAGGGCTGCCTGGGAGAAAGGTGCAGTAGGCTGTGTATCACGGAGGGGGTCCTTAGAGCTATGTAGCCAGCCAGGGAGTTGGAGCACCTGAAGATCGTCTAAGGAGGAAGATTTCTTTTTCCTCCTTAAATATCAGAGTCTATATGGCAAAACTCCCGACCTGCTGGGCAGAGTGCACCCGGACAATGTTGTCTACCTGTCCTCTCTCCTGAGCAGTATCTCTGTGCAGTCCTTGCCCCTTTAGCAGCCCTCTTGCTAAGAGCTTCCTTGTTAGGAAGTCTCTCAGACTTCCCACCTTTCTTTTGTCCCAGAGCAGCCAGATATGGATCCCTGCTTTCCACAAGTGGCTGGAATCCCAGTCTCTCCAGTAATTCTGCCTGTCTTAGCTTTCCAACCCCATAATCACAAGAGTATAATGCATTCACCATGGATTGTAGGTTTGTGCTCCCAGAGCAGATCTCTGGAGTTAGGTATTCAGCCATCCCAGATCTCCATTCCCTCCCTGCTCTGTTCCTCTTCCTCCCGTCGGTGAGCTGGGGTGGGGGAAGGGCTTGGGTCCGGCTGGGCCACAGCTTTGGTATATTACCCTGTTCCGTGAGGTCTGCTCTTGTCTCCAGGTGTGTGAAGTCTGGCGCAGTCCTCTTTCCTGTTGCTCTTTCAGGATTAGTTCTATTAATTATATTTTTGTATTATATGCAGTTTTAGGAGGAAGCCTGTGTCTCACCTCTCACGCCACCATCTTTCTGGAACCTGTGTTCTTAATTACTAAAATTTTTCCTGTCATAAATCTTCAATCAGGTAGTGAAGTAGGGGGAGATTTCCAGTTTATCTTTGTATTATTATACAAATTTTCTTTTTATAGGATTTTTAATGTAAAGTAAATTCTTAATGAAAAGTAAATGAATAGTAGTTTATCAACTCTTAACTATCATCTCTTTTTATTTTACAGTGCATGTAGTTTTATTTATTTTCTATTGAATAATAGTTGACATACAATGTTTCATTAGTTTCAGGTGTACGACATAGTGATTCAGCCATTATATACATTACAAAATGCTCACCATGATAAGCGTAGTTACCAGCTATCACTATACAAAGTTGTTACAGTATTTCTGACTATATTCTCTATATTTTACTTTCATCCCTATGACTTGTTTTTTTCATAATTGGAAGTTTGTACCTCTTTATCCCCATCACCTATTTTGCCTATCCCCAGTCCAAGCCCGTGTGGTAACCACCAGTTTGTTTTCTGTATTTTTGGGTCTGTTTCTGTTTTGTTGTTTCTTTGTTTTTTAGATTCCATATAGAAGTGAAATCATGGTTTTTGTCTTTCTCTGACTGATTTCACTTAGTGTGCTATCTTCTAAGTCCCTCCATGTTGTCACAAATGGAAGGATTTCATTCATTTCTATAGCTGAGTAATATTCTACTGTGTATATATTCCACATCTTCTGTAGCCATTCATCTGCTGATGGATACTTAAGTTGCTTCCATATGTTGGATATTGTAAATAATGCTGCAATAAACATAGGGTTGCATATATCTTTTCAAATTAGTGTTTTTTGTTTTCTCTGGGTATCAGAAGTGAATTTCTTGGTTGTATGTTTGCTCTTGCTGTTGTTTTATAGTGGAAGTCTGTGTTGATGCTGCAGCAAAGCATCATGCATAAAGCTAGTGACTTTTTATAGAAACTGATTTTGTTCTCTGTGATTTTGTCTCCTTTTCAGGGATAGCCCACCTCATGTTCCAGTACAAGAACTCTCAACAGACACAGTCATCAGTGTGATTGCTAATATGACAACCACTGTCCGGAGTCTCTTTCCAAATCTCCAGGTTTTCCCTGCACTAGGTAATCATGACTATTGGCCACAGGTAAATTTCCAGAAGTGCTTTAAAGATTTTACCATTGGTCGTGTCAAAATTATGACAGTAACTAGCTGATGGCAGAGTTTGGGAGTGGGACTCGTGGAGGCAGGTTGTGCTTTTAATGCTAAGCTTTGAGGAAGGCAAGACAAGTGCTTTGGGGACTTTAAAGGGACTTTTAATAATTTACAAAAAGTTTTGTTCACTGTGAGTTTGGGAAGCAAATTACCTAGTTTGTGGATTATTAATTCTTGTTTTCCTTCATAATATTCCTCAATTTCTCCCTTCTTTTGAGTAATTCTATTGCTCATTTGCATTTCTATGATAAGGTTAGCAATGAAGCTTAATATTGCAAATGTTTACTTTTTTCAGAATTTCTATTAGGCATACAAAGCTCTCCACACTCTGATCTAAACTAGACTATGATTAAAAACAGAAACATAGCAAACTGTTGTAAGAACCAGAGGGAGGTCCATGTTCAAGTCTAGTTTATCTAATTAAGATGTGATTCAAGCCAGAGACTATGTTTAAAATATTTAATTCTTGATACAGCCCAGGCTTCAACCTGTCAGAGAGACTGTTAAGCAGTCCGTGCATAGCAGCTAGAAACAAGCCCTGATTACAGAGTCCTGCTGTAGTAGTGATAAGGAAAATATTCAACACAGCCGTCAAGGTCAGCAAACCACTTTTTTCCTCCAGTTGGCAGAGCATCCCAGCTCACCCCTCCCCTCTTCTGGGCTCCTCTTTTGCCCTGCACAGGCCGAAATGCCACATATCAAAATAACATAAATTGCTCCCCTTGCTTGTGTTCAGGGCTCAGACGTTGGGAGATTACTCCCCTCTGGGCCTGCTGGTGTAAAATAAACCTCAAAACTCAAGACCTCCAAGACCTCCAAGTACCACTTGGTTCTTCTGTCAGTGATCCAGTCCAGGTTTTTCAGTATTTCCCATAACAGTAGTATAGAATCTTAGATTTGTACAGATTCAAGAAATCGCAGATACTGTTGTTTAGTCCAGGCTTGGTAAACTATGACCTGTGGTCCAGATTTGGCCTGTCACTTGTTTTTATAAAGTTTTATTGGAACAGCCATGGCTACTCTTTCTGTATTGCTGTGGCTGCTTTTGCATAATAGTGGCAGAGCAGACAGAGATCTTATGGCCCATAAACCTAAAATGTTTATTTCTTCACCCTTAATAGAAAAAGTTTGCTGACTCCTGGTCTAGATCCACTCTTCATTTTGTAAATGAGAAAACTGAGGCCCAGGAATGTTAAGCTGCTTGTTCAAGTGCTCACAATTGTCTAGTGGCAGAGCCCACGTCCTGTAACGTTTGTGTTCAGTTGGCCCGACACCTCTCACACATGCCTTGCCCTTGCCGGACTCATGAACTGAACATGGTATTTACTTTCATGCCTGTCTTTGTCTACATTTTTCTTTTTACTTAGGATATATTTTCCATTTCCTGTCAAAAGGATGCTTGATGAGGTTTTTGATTATGTTTGTTAACCTAAACTGATAGAGTGATTTTGAAAAGTTATAATCTAGGATTAGCTTAAGTTACAAATGATTTCTTGTCACTGGCTTCCAGTCTTGAGATAAATAATATGTAAGTCTTTGTGAGTCAGTCTCTCAGGGTCAGCTTTTGTTGCTGTTGAGATGTTAGATCAGAGAGCTTGAGCGGAGGTTCAAGGATGAGCAAGCTCTGGGAAGCAGAGGTGACACACCTTGTTTTATATGTTTTAGGTGACAGGCAGACTGATACAGTGGAAAACATGTTAGGCTTTAGAGTCATAGTCACTGGGATTTAAAACCCCTCCTTGCCTCAAATAGTTTGACCAACTTAGATAATTCACTTTATGTCCCAGGTCCATAGGTCATAGGTCACTCATTTGTAAATAGGAGCAAAAACACCTACCTTGCAGAGGTTTTGTGAGAAGCAAAGATACTATATGAAAAGGGCACAGCTTCCTACCTGGCACATAATAAGCCCTCATAAGTAGAATGATGGTTAATACAGAATTAAGCAATAGCCTGGGATGCGTTGTTCTTAACTCCTTTGAGGATTTGTTTGATTTGACTTTTATCTCTTGTCTTCTTTTTGCGAAGTCAAATCTTACAATAACTCAAAGATATAGATACTATCCAGCTTCTAAAATATATCCTGTTATATGTACAGGGTAAATTGGGCAACCTGATACTCGAACAGCTAATTTTTTTCTCTTCCTAGCCTATGCTTTTGTATTTGCAAATCTTTCTATTATTCTACCGCCATGCTTTCACCCATTTCAGGAACGTCCAGTGTAACATGAAAGCCCCATAGCCCATTCTCCTGGAGACTTATAACTGAGATTGAATTCTGGTGAATATTAGTAACAAATAAATTTGATAAGTGTTATTTCCCTATTAAAACCCTGTAAACATGTATATAATCATAGTTACATAAACATACATATACAGATGCATTTCTCCACCCATTACTTCAGAGGTAAATACTGTGGGCAGCCCAGGGATTCCTTCCAGTTGCCACCCAAGCAAACAGTCTGGGCCAGAGCCCTCATTTACTCCTACACTGGCATGGCTAATGCCACCAAACTCGTGGGTGTGTCACTTCCCATTATACCCCATCCCTTAGCAGTGGTCATGTCACAGCCAAAAAAGATTGACTGGCATGGTTTGGTAGATAATTGGACATAAGAGTCATGGTGGAACACCTGGTATTTCAACCTGGCTTTGGGACTGACCAGTTTGTTCCTAGATAAATCACCTGACTTCTCTGGTGTTCATATTTCTCATACTTAAAATAGACAGAAAAGTCTTGAGTGATTTTTATATAATCTTAAGATTCTAAAAGACCATACCAGTACCTTGGCATCCATCCCAAAGGAAACAAACGGCTAAGACTTCAGGTTTTTGGTGATGACAACAACTGATTTTTAATCAGACTCTCAATTGGCCTTAGCCAGTGGGTAATTTTCAGACATGTTTGGGTAATTAGTGCCAGTTAAAAGAAGTCATATTAATTGCCCTGAATGTGTTTATATTTTCTTCACGTATTAGGCATGTGTATTAGGAACTAATGTGAATTGGCTGTCATCTTGAAAAATAAACTCCTTTATGAAATAGGTCTCTATCAACAATAGAGGGAAATGAGGAGGGTGACGAAAATGGCTTTAGTTTTTAATGTAACTTTTTAAAACAAAAAATAGGAATAATTACCCAATTTCACAAAATGATTTTTGGCTTTTTATTCAGTATCTGTTTTCTTAAAGTTGTTTTTTTTCTTCCCTAGAGTTTGTCACCATAAAGATACTCGATTATAATATGATAAAATAGTATAATGAAAAGATACTTCATGATAATAAAAATGTTTTATACATATAAATATATCATTAAAAAATCAAAACCTGTTAAATTAATTAAGGCTGACATAAAGTGACTTACTCAAATCATGTGGTTGTAAATCTTTATTCAAAAAGTTAAGGAGCTTTTTACTAGTGTTGATATTTCAGAGGACATTGTTTAATTGTAAAATAATGAAATTTTCTCCATTCTCTTGGCCTGCAACACTAGGCCTTGCATGTTAAACCTAGCTTACGTGTCTCTTTAATACATCCACTGTATACCCCAGCCACACTAAAACAAAGCTTTTCCCTGTACACGGCCCTGTGTTGGTGTCTGGGTCATTGTTCTCCTCTTGCTGCATTGTCCTCATCTACTTGATACATCATTATTCAGGGCCTGGTTCCAATGCTCTCTGAGCCCTCCCCCAGGATCCTCTGAGTGTGACTTGATGTTTCTGCTTCTATACCCCCAGAAATTGTGCGGTAGCCCCTACCATATTCTCATATAGGTACTGGTTACATTTTATCCTCTTTCCCTAGCTAAGTTATAAATTCCTTTAAGACTAAGTCTATCTAGTGTTCATCCTTGCACCTCCAAATACCTGACATTGTAGTAAGCACTCTAAGTAATGTTTAAATTAATTAATCCGTATATCTTCAGAATTTCAATGGTGGATTATATTGTTTGTGGCCAGGATCAACTGCCTATAGTTACCAGCAAGGTGTACAATGCAGTAGCAAACCTCTGGAAACCCTGGCTAGATGAAGAAGCTATTGATACTTTAAGGAAAGGTAAGTGAAAGATTTACTTACCCCTCTTTGTCTCTACTTTCACTGATGTTGTTCAGACTCAGATCTAACATTTGCGTGGGTGTGCCAATTCCAGAGATCCTCTGTATCCGGTTTTTCTGGAGGCCACAAGTCATGTTTGAAAGCTGGGGAGGGGCATGGATGGTGAATGGGCTCAGAGCAGAGGAAGCAGAGCCGAGACCCCAGTGGTTAGCTCTGAACGTGCCCCTTCAACAGGCTGCCAAGTGTCCTGTCACCTCTGGTTCGCAGGCACGTCCTGGGGTTGTGCTGTGAGCCTTGTCTCCGCCAAGACTGTGGCAATTCTGGTTTGCCTGCCATTCCTTCCTGATAGTCTCTGGCAAGACCCATGTGTCTTCCTATTCTTTGGGTTTTGTATTTCACAATATCTCTCAACTAAACTCTCCAAAGCAGAAATAGGAGTTGATGTATCAATCTTCTATAAAATTTAGAACCTCATTGCCTAGTGCCAAACATTTCATGATTTTTTTCACCTGAATATTAGGGGTAACTGTTGTTACCACAATGTGTGGAAGTGCAGCCGTGGAGCTGGCCCGTGGTAGGCTTTCAGCGTTCAGTCTGTCTTACCTAATGACAGCCTGTGTATGTGCAAACTAAGCAATGAGAAAGAACTATAAACTTTCTGACTGGCTTGTAAACCTTAACAGAATTTGCTTTCACAGTGTCTGTGTATCTGTGTTGTGGTTTTCTGGAATATGATTTAAATTTGTTTTTGTAGGGGGCTTTTATTCACAGAAAGTTTCAACCAATCTGAACCTTAGGATCATCAGTCTGAACACAAACTTGTACTACGGCCCAAATATTGTGACCCTGAATAAGACTGACCCAGCAAATCAGTTTGAATGGCTAGAAAATACACTGAACATCTCTCAGCAAAATAAGGAGAAGGTAGTTCCACAGACCAAAATCATCAGGGGATAAGCAAAGGGCTGAATTCATGTATTTATTAAATTGAGGGGGCCAGATATTAATAAAATTTTAAAATTTAAAGAGGTTTTCACAAGAAACACCTCATGATTTAGCTCTGTTGTTTTGTTTTGCTTTTAATGCTTTGAGGATTGATTGACATCTCTCGATATAAAAAAAATTGTGACCAAAGTCACAGTTACTTTATGCTGTCAACAGTGTGGTTTAAATGAGACAAGTGTAAATATGGTGACATTCATAGTTTCATAATTTCATGTTTTTGGTACTAAACAGAGATGGTGTATTTTGCTTTTTCAATTTTTACTTAACATACTTTCAGTCTTGCCTATCTAAGTGTCATCTGGGTATGATAAATGGGCAGAAAGACTCTCATCGGTCCTCCTTGTGTTTCTTTCTCCAGGTGTACGTCATAGCACATATTCCAGTGGGATATCTGCCCTCTTCAAAGAGTACCACGGCAATGAGAGAATACTATAATGAGAAATTGATAGATATTTTTAGAAAACACAGCAGTATCATTGCAGGACAATTTTATGGACACACTCACAGAGATAGCATTATGGTTCTTTTGGATAAAAAAGGTAAAATGACATTCTGTTTACATCTTCCCGATCCAAGATGCTAGAGCAAAGCAGCAATATCGAGGAATTTTTGCTAATCCAGTAAATTACAAGTTTTGCTAAGTCCACCTGCCAGCACCAGACCTTTCTGAATTACCTTCTATGATTGTACAGCGAGTGTCCAAATCATATTTAGGCCTGCAATTGGGTTTCTTCCTATTGGTTCCACAGAACCACCATCGTTTGATTGCTGTCGACACAAAAGCTCTGAAGCCCTCAGCCCACTTAAATTTTCTTGAGATCCTCAAGTTCAGAGAAATGTTACTGCTATTTATGTATCTGCCAGACTCAAGTTTTTCTTGATATAACTTGTTTTACTTCTCAGAATTTAAAAAGCAAAGCACATTTTACTATTCTTAAGCTCTTTTAAGTGCCCATTGACACTGCCATCTACTCAGTATTAAAAGAAAAAAATATAGCTCTAGCATCAAACAAAACATTGATAACTATTTTTAAAGATTACTCTGTATGAGGGCAGAAAACTGAGAGGTAATAAAATAAAAATTCTGATTTTACATTAGTCAGCCAGAGTAAAATCAATATGTATTTTTTTCTCAGTAACGTGAACATTTCTGAAATGCGTTAACTCCATCTAGAAGAGTAGGCTTGGTAAAAATGACCATTTTTCAAGATTTGATAGCTTTTTCACTCAGAGAGAAATTTAGCTGTAATAGATAAAAAACATGGTGACACTTTAATCAAATTCTTATTATGTAATTATTGGAATATTGTTTTAGGTAGAGATTCAAAACAAACTAGTTTTGTATTTGTGTGTGTGTGTACTTGTAATAACTTGGAGTTTTTACTATGAAAAATTTCAAATATATATAAAAAAACAGAGACTGATAAAACAACTCCCCATTATGTCATCACTTATATTCAGCATCTATCAAAATTTTGCCACATTTGCTTTACCTATCCATTTTTTATTTTTATTTTTTCCTGAAGCATTTGAAAGTGAATCTCTAGCATCAACTCTTTTAGCCCTACGTGCTTCTGCAGGCATTTCTAAAATATGGATAATTTACATAATCACAGTACCATTAACTTTCCTAACAAAGTCAACAATAATTCCCTGATGTCTTCCAATACCAATCCATAATAAAAATTCCCCTATTTTTTCGAAAGTATCTCTTTACAGTTGCTTCATTCAGGATCCATCAAGGATCACACATTATTTGGCTGTTCTGTCTGTTAATTTCTTAATTTAGAACGTTGTTTTAATCTGTGTTTTGTTCAGGAAGTCCAATAAATTCTTTATTTGTGGCTCCTGCTGTTACCCCAGTGAAGAGTGTTTTAGAGAAACAGACTAACAATCCTGGTGTCAGACTATTTCAGTATGATCCTCGTGATTATAAATTATTGGTAAGTCAGCACAATATTAGGATTGACCTCATATTTATGCATGTCTTTGTAGTTTTCATTAGCTTAGTTGAATGTGTTCATTGCAGCTATGTGAGTTGTATTTTGTGCTGAAATCTTATGATCTCTTTGTTTTTATATTTGGAATGTCAGCACTTTCTAATGTGGGCTTATGAAGCCAGCCTTTGAGAGGCGGTGTCTGTCCCTCCAAGCACTTCACATTTATTTAGAAAGATGTTTTACTGGGTAATAATGCCTTATTCATGGATTTGTATATATTGAAACTCTTCATCCAGCCATATGTGGTATTAATTACTCCAGAACATAATTGTGGAGAATAGGTTCTGGAGATGTACTCTCATGAGCTGTCTCAGTCTATTCCTTTGTCAAATGGGGATTAAAATACTACTGCCTTCACTGAGTTGCTGTGAGGTTATGTAAACAACTACATGTAAAGCACTTAGAAAAATGCTTGACTCATAGTAAGTGCTCAATAAATGTTGGCAATAGTTTTTTGTCAGGAAAATAAATTGAGTTGGACATTTACCTTTGACAGAAAAGTTCTCTGGAGCTTGTGCACAATTCTATGTTTTAGATCAATTTAGCATCAAAAGTCTCAGCATTTAACTTATAGGTACTACCTCTTTTAACAAATATAATTTGAAGAGAATTTCTCAGTTAAAGTCTCCATTGGTGTAACTTATTTTTTTTCCTAGATAAATTTAATAGGAAGTGGCTTTGTTATTCCCTATAGCATGTTTTTATGAGGGAGGTAGGGCAGGGGAAATATAGTTTAACCCATAAACATTAAATCATATGAGGCAATAAAAACAGCTATTAGTTACAACTATTAGTTGCCTATTTTTAGATCTGAATCCCAGATACACACATACATGTGTGTGTATATATGTACTGACATGATAAGATGTCTCTGATATAGCACTAAATGGTTTTTAAAAGTGCAAAACCGTTTGTATAGTGTAACTTTATTTTTTGAAAAGGCCAAAAAGGTAATAAATAGGTGTGTATATTCTAAACATTAATTTTGTATATGTAGCCCAGAACAACACACATACACTGAAGTGCTGGTGAATGTTAAACAAACTGTTTCACTGGGAAGAAAATAGTGTTTGCTAACTTCTGTGATATAAATACTCCCATTATGGTCAATTTCAAGCTGCCAAAGTGATGTCAACGAACTCTCAAGATTCCTAAAAATTTGACAGTCAGATCTTGTGAGCTGGTACCAGCTGAGTTCAGCACACCACTGATTTATCCACAAGGATTAGCAGTGGTTGCTTCTGAGGTGTGTGAATTGAAGGCCTTTTATTTTAAACATCTCTCAGTATATTGTAGATTATTTTCTATTATGTTTCTTCATTATTTTTAAAATGAAAAGGCAATAGAGATTTTCTATCAGGACTCTTTTTCTTTAAAACCCATCCTCACTTTTTTTTAAAATGACTGCAATTTGAAATTAAGAATGTCACATAAATCTTGCTGTGTAGTACTTCATATGCCAAAAAAATGAACCAGGCTTTGTCACTGTTTTTAACATATAGGATATGTTGCAGTATTACTTGAACTTGTCAGATGCTAATCTAAAGGAAGAATCCAACTGGAAGCTGGAGTATGTCCTGACCCAGACCTATGACATTGAAGATTTGCAGCCAAAAAGTTTGTATGGATTAGCTAAACAATTTGCAATGCCAGACAGTAAGCAGTTTATAAAATACTATAATTACTTCTTTGTGAGTTATGACAGCAGTGCAATTTGTAGTGGAAAATGCAAGGCCTACCAAATTTGTGCAATTATGGGTCTTGATCAGATTTCATATGTAGATTGCCTCAAACAATATTATATAAAGCACAATCTCTAGTGTTTCCCAGGCTACATTCATAGAAAAAATAACTTTGCTCTGCTTCTGAGATCAGTTTGTGGGTATTCTTTTGTGAGTTACTGAGGAGGCAAGCAGAATTTTATCTTTGCTTTCTTTTTTGTAGGGCCCATATGAGGTATTTTTAATAGTCTACATTTTTATTATACTGAATATATTTAAACTGCCCCTTACTAGAATCCTGTTGGGATGGAAATATCTTGTCTTCCAGTGTACATAATTATATCTAATTTAAACACTTGTTGAAATTGTCATTTATGCATTAAAGCAAATGACTTCTCCCTAAGTGTGATGAATTAATCTTAATATGAGAAATTTCGGTCTTTATATTCATTCTTGTTAAAACCTCACTCGTAAACTGAAGTTCAAGCTGTTTAAATCTCATGTGTACACTGAGGTTAACACTGTTCACATGCACTATCTACCTGGGAAAACAATGAGTTTTTATTAGGGTCGCCTCCGATCCTATGAACCCCCACAGGATGTACGTTGCCTACTTACCTTCACTGTGAGTGAAGGAGAATCAGTCCTCTTTAATAAGGGAGAGGCTGTCACAAGTTGTACTTTGTGTAATTGCAGTACTAGCACAAGGCCTAGGTCTAGTCCAGTACCTGGCACTTAGTAAATCATTGTTGAAATGAATTGAAAGGTAGGAGTATTTCTCAAATATGTTAGGGTGAACCTGTGGTGTTTTCGTTGTCATAATATTCCATGAGGATAAAAAGGGCTTTAATTTCATAAGATTGTTTTTAGGGTTCTCCAGTGGTTGCTTGCTTCTCAATGGCTTCCTCTCAATCTGCTGTTTGCTTTCAGGCTAAGTGGGAGAATTAACGTAGAAGAGATGGGGAGGAGGTTGAGAGATTTAGGAGAGAGGTTTTTATACCCCAGTACTTTGACTTGCTGGAGAAGACATACAAGCAGAATTCTTAGGTCAATCAATGAGGAAAGTAGAACTCATTCTCCTTGTGTCTAGTTTGACTTCATGTAAAAAAAATGACTTATGATATCTCATCATGGTGAAACCAAACTGTCCTGATTTCCAGAGGGCTGAGAATGTGCATGCCACAAAATAAAAATAATATATCTAAGAAACTATCAATATTCTTGGTAAATACTTTTTAATTTTTATGTTTAAAAAGGAAATAAATATGTTTTAGAAATGAGAATGCTGGTACAAAGTAAAACTTTATTGTTATAAAATAATCACATCATTTAGAAACCATCCTGCTTGCAATTACATTTAAAGTGGGTATTGTCAGTTGACACATCATGTATTTATATATTCTTATATTTAGGCCAGAGGTTTTAAGAAAACAGGTTTACATAACATAAGGAAAAATTTTCATATGGTGGAAACCAAAGATGGTTTGAACTAACTCACAGCGAACCTCAGTACTGGAAGTGGACAAGCTTGGGCTTGTGGGATTACTGTGCAGCAAATTCTAGCATCTGCTCAGGGTTTGGGGCAGTGAATATTTAGGGTCCTTCTCACATTATTCTACAGCTTAAAATTTTTAATGCTACCTTTTGTATTTTGTTTGCTTTTACCTTAAAATAAGAATAAGTGATCTTGAAATTCAAGTGACATTTACAGATATTATCAGTAATTGAATGAATTTTTCCATTCTTAAATCAGAGCATGTTACAATGACTTACTGTGTTTTATTTCATTTTGTGTTCAAATATTTTTTTGGGATTTAGTTTACTTTCACCTTAAAATAGAAATGAAGGATCTTGAAATTCAAGTAAGATTTATGGATGTTATCAGTAATTGAATTTTTCCATTCTAAAATCAGAGTATGTCACAATTACTTACTGTGTTTTATTTCAGATTATGTTCAGATATATAATAAATCATATGATGTCCATAGTAAAACTTGTCTTGATTTGCTTTGACAGATTCATAAACTACATCCTGCTCAGATTTTTTAAAGTGCTATTTTGAAAGTTTTTTCAACATTTAGCCACACATTGATAGGAAGGAAGGGAAGTGAAGAAGAATGGGAGAGAGTACTTAATAAGAGCCACTGATTTAGGTGGGTGGAGAGATTTAGGGGTGAAACGTAGCTGCTTATACGTACTAGGAAATACACACTCAAAGAATTTTTTTCCTGTGATAGTACTCTCACACATAATAAATGGTTTGGCAAAAATGAACAGACACCTCCCACTTTGCATGAATGAGGTAGAAGAATCTGCTTAGTGAATTCAGCAGTTCTCTTCTCCTAGTAGTGCCTGGTCCTAAGACACCACCTGATCTCGTGTCCAAGCACCTGAGAGAATTCTGTTACTCTAGATTCTTGGAAGGTGAGCTGAATCTTGCCTCTCAAATATTGTCACATCTGCCTCAAGTGACTCTTTTTTGCAGTGAGCTTTATGCCAGAAGGAGAAAGTTGGAACTCACTGGGCTAAAAGTATAGGTAAAGTGAATGCTTCTGGACCTCCTTAGTAAAGAAAATCTATGAGATTTGCATTGATTGTTAATATCATCAGATAACAAAGTTGTGGGGGAAGAAGGCTATAGTCTTCACCTTACCTTAACTGTTAGAACTACTTTTATGTCAGAAGAACTAAAATCACTACAGATTAGTATAACTGGGTCAGTTCTACAATATAAAGTAGAAAATTAGATTGATTCCCTATTGCTTAGCTATTTAGTCCTAGCAGTATACCTAAGAGTAAGTTCTCAAAAATATCTGTGGTATAAACAGCAAGGTATAAAAATTTCTGTGGTGGCTTTGTTTATAATAACAATAACAAACCTTAAAATCACTTAAATATATATCAACTGGAGAATTGACAAATGAAATATTATTTATTTAGATTGTAGAATATCCTAAAGTGAAAATTAATATTCATAAATGCTGCACACATAGCAATGATTTAAAAAAACAGTTGCCAAAGATAATAAGTACAATAAAATACCATTTATATAAAACTTTAAAATTTCAGAAATAGTATATATTGTTTAGAGATATGTTTATATTAGACCCAAGAGTGGTGTGTTGGTAAAACAACCATCAAATGCAGGAGTGTTGGAAGTTAGTGAATGGGAAAGTTGACTGGGTAGCGATCAATAAGGGGATTTAAATGTGTTGGTAAAATTTTATTTGCTAATGCATTCAGTACCTATGTTGATGTCTGTCCTGTTTTTCTTTATGCATATTTTATATATTAAGTACTATATATTCATTTCTTATTAGGGGAAATAAAGATCCAGCCTTTAAAATGGATTATTTTCGCTCTTCTATAGAGAATGATTCATAGTGAAAGCGTGGAGACATTGACAGAGTTCGAGAGGAAGTTGTACGTAGGCTAAGGGTGGTGGCAATAGAGAGAAATAACCGACTTGTGATGTATTGTGGAAGTAGAAGCAGCAGGATTTATTGATGGCATGGATGTAAGAGATGAAGTACAGAGAGCAATAAATGATGACTCCTAGATTTTTGGCTGCAGAAACTGGTAGATGGTGGTGTCATGAGGGAACTGGGATTACTAGAAGAGGAGGGGTTGGTGGGTGTGTGGGGGGGACAGAGTAGCAGATTAAGAGTCTTACTGTGTATTGTAGATAATACAGCCTACCCAGGAATTTCTCTAGTTCATTAAACATTTACTATTCTAATCATCTCCAAAGAGGACTTTAAGTTTTCTTTTTACATATAACTTAGCATCCTAAGAAAGAAGCCAAACTAACTCAGACTCTGTACAACTATGATTGTTTCTATAATATTTAAATTTTCTTTGTAATAAACATGATTTACTTATAGGAATGTATAATCTGCTTGCCTCCCTACTGGTAATTGCTTAAACCATTCTAGACAAGTGTTGAGGATACTTCAGGATAGGAAAAACTGTATTAATTCCATTATTGATGAACTGCCTATTCTTTTGGTAGAGAATGGATTTCCTCATACTACAGAATCCCCTGCTTGGGTCGCATCTCCTTGGAGCAATTATGTACATACATATAATATAGGCAACCACTCCATGGAACATTAAAGAAATAATGAAATGATAAGGGTTATATCTATTTTATGACTTTAGTTTTTCTATACATAACTGAAGTTCCTGTTTTACAAAATTATCCTCATTAAACTTTAGCATGACTCAGCATCTTACCTTTTAATAAATTTCTACAATGTGTATCTGTTAATTAAAAAAATTAAATTAGTATAAAACTTCTTTCTTTTTTATTGTAAAAATTCAGGTCCTTTGCATTCTATTCTACACATAATACATTCCCTTTTGAAAGTCCTGTGTTCCCAAACTGGCAATTTAGGAAAATGGCTGTGTATGTCCACTGTCTTGTAGGCCTAGAGGACAGCATATCACACAGGGCCAGAGACTATGTGGTCCTCTTGGTTTCTATAGCCTTTGTTCCTGCCTCAATGCAGACTCCTACACCTCCCATCATCACCCCATAGTCTAGTTAAAATAGATTGTCAGTTTCCAAACACAAACAAAATTACCCATTTCTTCACCTTTGCTCACATTGTTCTTTTTACCAGTTTAAACTCCCCCATTTCTTTCTCCATATTATTATTATTTTTAAATAGGTTGCATTTGTTGTCAAAACTCATCTAACCTCCTCAAGTAGAATTGGTCTTTACTCCTTGGGGCCACCATTGCACCTTATTTAAAATCCATTGTCATGCCTCCTTTTCTCTCATTCCTTCCCATCCATTAGTTCCGAGAGGACAAGACTGCTTTACTCAATTTTGTATCCCCATTGCCTGAGAGTGCTTGACAGAGAAGTGAGCTTTATAATGAACAGTGTTGAATGAATGAAATTGTATCTACTTTTGGAGATATTTTCCTCAATTTCTTGGGTTTCTTATGAATAGGTAAAATTTACCATTGTGCAGCAGAGAATAAAGGCCTAAGATAGAAGTGTTTGTCTTAGGCAATACATTGAAACTTTTACATCAAAGGTAATGAGCTGCTCAGTCAGCCGTTCTACATGAGTGAGCTTCCCCATTCCGGCCGAGGCAGACTGGGTGGATTCCGGCACTGGCCACGTGGGGAAAGGGAACTAAGAAGGGAGATGGGGATTTTGACACACAAGAAAAAAAGGGTAGTATGTCCTCTCACATTATGGTAGTAAGGAGGGTAGGAGGTCATTGGGAGGTGATATGATGAGGTCATGATGTCTGGACATCTAGTTAGAAACATTTGAGATCCATGCTCCTACCCTCATTTGAGGACAGTCAAGGTACTTGCCTCTTTGTACCTCAATTTGTCTTATCTATTGAAGGAGAGTTAAAACATCACCTTATTTCTAACATTGTTGTAGGAATTAAATGAAAATGTACAGTGCACAGTTCAGTTTCTGGACTTAGTAAGCATTATGTTATATAAAACTTATAAATATTAATATTATTATTAACACTCTTGGATGCCCAGGGACAGAGTGGATTTGCTGGCAACATGGAAGAGTACAGGAAATAGAGGATGAAGTTAAAGAAAACAGAACCTCACAGTTTTCAGTGTTTCTCTGAGGAACATGCAGTTTATATAGAAATAAAGTCATAATCATGTGTTTGGAATGGCACAATTCTTTCCACAAATAGATATGGAGCTCCCTTAATGTTACAGGCACTGTTCTAGTTTCTAGAGATATAGCAGATACAAAACAGAGATTTTTGCCTTGTGGAGCTCATTCTAGCAGGTACATTAGTGTGATGTGTGTGTGTGGGTGTATGTGTATGTGTACAGCTTATTGGGAACACATTCTTTTGACCCACATCGCATATGATTAAAACTGATTTAACAGGGAAAATATTTTTAACAGGATCACCTGTTAAATGGACTTCATTCCATGAAAACTTAGTAGGGACTGTCATTGACATGTCACAAAACAAAAGTGTCAGAAATACAGTTATATTATAAAGATGTCCACTTAAGTCTTTGCTACTTGGGAAGAATGATGAAAAGTTACTAAAATGGTTGCTTTGTCTAGAACCATGCAATTCCATAAACATGGAAGTGTTATCACAATGTAGAAGAAAAACCTATTTTCTGATTAGTCTGTCAGGCAGATTTTATTATTTCAGGGATCAATACTGAGGTGCCTGTCGGATACTTTCAAATCGCTTTTATGTGTGTTTCTTAAAAGCATTTATTGTCAGATCACTCACAGAGCAATGGAAATGTGCTCGGAACTAGGACTAGAGTTACACAGAGCATTTTGCTTTAGTGCTCATTTATCTTTTTTCCTGTTAAGCCAGCAACTTGCTGCCAAGTGGTGTCCAAGCACCATTTCCGTTCATCTGAAAATTCATTAATCACCCATTACCTTTAGATCTAGTTGGAATCTTCAGCTGAAATTGATGTAATTCTTATAATCCTGTATTTGTTTGGGAGGGTTGGTAGCATTGATTTTAGAATATATGGATATTTAAATCTTTGAAAATTAAAAACCTGGCTTAGAAATTTAAAATAGCATCTACTTACTATTTTATATATATATCTTTTTTTTATTAAGGTATCATTGATATACAATCTTATGCTCAGGTTTCACATGAGCAACACTGTGGTCACTACATTCCCCCCTATTATCGAGTCCCCACCACCTACCCCATTACAGTCACTGTCCATCAGCGTAGGAAGATGCTATAGAGTCATTACTTGTCTTCACTGTGCTATACTTCCTTCCCTGTACCTCCCTATATTATGTGCGCTAATCATAATGCCCCTTACTTACTATTGTATTTTAACAGATATGTCTGCTATTGCAGAAAGAATTAAAATCTTTCATTTGGAATCTCTATGCTTTAGAAGCAAATGGGATCTTTTCAATAAGAGGACATGTAAGATGCTATTTATCTTCATTTGAGAATGATAGGCCACAGGATATTAAATTGGGGACTCCTTTGTTTAGAAGCCATAGTGTGTTTATTTAAGTTACTCACATGTTCAACAATTATTGAAAAAGGTAGGAGTAGATTCATACCTTTATGCATGAAACATTTTACTAGTGCCTATTATGTGCAGGTACAGTGGTAGGTATGAGGGGACACAGTAATTGAAACATGAAACAAAAGGGAAGACACACATATATGGATAACTAAAAATTATTACACTGATTGCAAAAAGAAATAGTTATGTGACATGATGGAGGTGTTAGGTAATGCTGAGGCGGTAAAGCTAAGCAATATATGTGTATCAAATCTTAAACTTACATGGCATTATATGTCAGTTACATTTCATTAAATCTCGGGGGGCAAAATGGACTGTCAGGCTATGATAATTTAAATACAGAAATTATACCTACTCTGAGAATTCATATCATAAACTCTGAGAATGCACATAATAAACATCTGTCTGTAGTGACATTTTTCTGAACCAGATATTCTTGTGCCAATCAGCACTGCAATCGAGTCTTAAGTGGATTTGAACCAAAAGTGGAGCAGAAGCTGTAGGAGGATTTACATTTCACTTAATAATAAAACTTTCTCCCTCCCTCCCAAAAATTATATAGTAGATAAATATTACTCATTTGCTGTCTCATTTTGCCTGATCCTTTGTAGTTATGAGTTCCTGTTTCTGCATTCACTTGAGGGCTTTAACAAAGTTTCTAAATTTATCTTTTGCTTCTCATGATGAATTATTTCAGAAATATAGTCTCCTTCTGAGTCTTAAGACTCAATGTTTCCCTTCCTTTTTCTGTGTTAGTTTTGCATAATGTCCATGGTGGACTTCTTCTGTAAACAGTTTCAAATGGGATAAACCTAGTTCTGGATTTTACCAAAACAGATTTTCTCACCTGTAAAACAGAGATGGTAATTAAGTCTTTCACATTAGAAGGTGGCTGTGCGTCCGTTTTTGTAAAGCATGTAAATAATGTCTGGCACATGGTAAGTTCTACAAAAATGGAGTTAAATGGAATAAAGTATGCATTATCCTGATCCCATTCATTGTCTACCTGAGTGTTGTGAACTGATTTAAGTCAATTTACTCTGGGCTTCTTTTGTCAGATAATGGCAGCCATCCTAAAATTCTTGAGTATCAGATTAAAAAGGCAGTTTTGAGCTGAACTACACTACATATAAAGACATTTATTAACCAAATATTTATTGGTTTTAATTTTATATGTTAATCCTACTAACATATAAGCAGATTGTTAACACATAAAACAGTAAAAAATCCAAACAAAACAAATATTTTTCACTACTTATTTGACTTATTCTAGAAGATTCAGTGTGCCATCTATTGAGGTGCTTTGAACACTACCTTGAATAAAGATTTGCTTGAGCCAAATGCCAGTATTCTAGAGAAAAGATATTTTTGTCTTGTAGCATCCTAAGATGTTCAAAATCATAGCACGGAGACACTAGCCTCTGGTGCAAAATTTTAGTAGGTGCCAAAAACTTAATAATCAGGAGAAATAATATTTTAAAGCAATACTTAAAAAAATCAAAATGAATGCAAAATATTTTATGGACAAATGTCAAAATTTTAAGTAAAGACAGACTGTTGTTTGTTTTATGTTCCTGCACTACCATGCAGCACGAAAAGTCATTCCTAAGTAGCTAATGGTTACTGGCCTGCCATAATAATTTATGATGTTTAACAGTGGTATCCCATTGGGCCAAATGGTGGGCAACACAGAACTTTATGTACGTATGGCCATGTTTTCAGTTATAAAGATTTTATTAGCTTTTTCATTTGTTCAAAATGTAGGAGGACATATGTGAGTAAGTTTGGCTGGGCAGGACGCTGCTCAAAGACCTCAGGAGTTCACCTCTGAAGGCGGAGGGGGTAGGGGTTTGGGCTAAGGCATCATCCCTGAAGGTAAGTCTGCTGGCTACTGGAGGCATGAGTATCTCTTTAAAAAATACGTGTATATATATATATATATATATATATATATATATATATATATATCCATGTCCATCTGTCTTTCATCTATCTACATCTATCTATTCATTCATCTGTCCTTCTATCCATCCTACTTCATCTAATCTACATGCTTTGCATATCTTCAGTTTCACCCTTGAGAGTCCATTCCCAACATTCATCATGCCAGTCCATGGGCCATTATTTCCACAAATAAAAACTGATTTTTGACATTGTGTGCTAATTAGCAAAGAGTAACAGCTTACTGATTAGAACTCACACTGACCTGTCCCAGGATTTGCCTTCTTGATGATCAGTGAGTTGAGCACTTCAGCACATGAACTTTTGATTACAGCAATGGACAGCGCCTGGAGCTGCAGCTTAAACCAACTTGCACATACATAACACAGTATGTCCAATGGGGTATTTTAAAGTCACAGACAGTGAAACACTGAGTTTTAGTCAGTATGTTCTTAGATCTTAAGTTAGGTGGAGTATTGCTTCTTACCTCCTGGGTTAATTGTTTCTGAAATGCTAAAACAGCAGAAATGTGGTAAAACTCATTATTCTCCACAAACAGTGTATTTGGCTTATTATTTTATTTATGAGGACTCCATATCTCTCAGAATTCTACAAACATTTCTTCTCCCTGTTTCTTGCCTACTTGTTTTCTGGGGATTATAATCTAATTTTTTAATGGAAAGAAAGTTGAGGATAGGGGAAACCAGTATTCAGGTTTCTGCATTCTGGCTGCCGAGAAGGATATGCCTTTATTTCTAGATAAAATAGCTTGTTCTTCTGAAACAGTGGCAGACAGTGGGGCAAGGACAAAAGTTTCCCTTCTCTCAAGCCAGCAAATTTGCATTGCTTGATTGTATATTATGCAGGGATCAGTGATTGTTCTTCCCATCCAGTTATCAGTTCAAATACTTTCCATATTCTGACAATAGGGTAAATCCTAGTCCTGGCTAATTAATTTATTCTTTCATCAATATTCATGGAATTTCTCCTGCATTCTAGGTGCTGTTTTAGGCACTGGAGATACAGGAAAAAAAATATTCCTGCCTTTATGGAGATCAAATAATTGTTGTGCCTTTTGATCTTAGTCTGTGAATTCATGAAACAGCAGTATGATGAACTAGACAGATGTCATTTGCCACTGAAGTCCAACCTAAAACACTAGATAAAACATATCTAGTAAGCTTAGATTTTTAAGTTCATTAATCAGTTCAATCTATTCTAATATTCATAAGTTAGCCATTAGGAAATAAAAATGATTAAAACTACAGCATTTTCACCTATTTCCTACATGGACTTTCAAAATAATAAATGTCTTAATATTTCAAAAGCATTTTAGCCTATCACATAATTTTTTTATGGCAAAGTTGACTCAGAAAGATCAAGTAACCTGCTCCACAGACGTACCTAATAAGTAAAGAGGCTGAAACTTAAACCCAAGCCTTCTGACTTCAAGTTCAGTTTTATTTCCATTATACTAGTCAAGTTTGCAATTTCCAGCATTTTCCACATTGATGTATGATTTATTAGGCTCACAGGCAGCAGATAATAAACTCTTCTACTAAAACAATTTAGTTATGTGTTTCACAATTGAGTCAAATAATGGATTTTTTCCAAGACTGCCTGTCAGTATTTCAAATTCAGTAAACCTCTTGCCTCTTTGTTCCATTAGAATCTGCTTGTTCTGCAAGCTCAGAATCAATGCTCTTTCTGATGTTACATGCCTCCTTATGAGGGAACACTTACTTGGTAGTTACTGATGAATTGAAAACAGCTAACATTAAGGCTGCATGACGTTGTTTTGACCTGCTTCTATTAAGTTAAAACTTCTATTTTATATTTTGATTTCTTTTTGCTCTTGACCAACACATAACTTAGGAATCATACAAGAAAAAGTTTATTCTTTTTGTATTACTTCAGAGAGGGTGAAGTATAAGAAAAATTTTTTTCAGTCTTGATTTTTGCATATTAAAAGCATCATTACTTTCAATGTGTTGCAAGAAAGCTTTCTTTTTTTTTATTTTTAACAACTCCTTATATATTTAAAGGGGCTCAGTCAGTTATCCCTTGACACAGTCTGTTGAGCATCCATCTTATGCAAGGTACAAAAATGAGTTTCTATATGCCTGATTACTCCAGTTTATGGAATGGCTTTCAAGTTTCTGTACTGGTTCTGGGCCGCCAGGGCATCTGATATTAAAACAGGATCCATCCCTTGGACATTTATCTACTATTCCTTTTGTTCACAAAGGGAAAAAAATCCTATGACTGCATGAAAACTGCAAGGACTGTACTGGGGAAAACACACCAATATATGTATATATTTTGCTGCAGAACTTTCTTAGGAAGCAATAAATGAAAATTGTTGCACACATACACAAACAATAATTCAATCCCCATGAGAGGAAAGGCTTTTCACGTGAAGACACAGTAGGAAAGAAGTATTTTTGTATGTCTTTAGCAGTCAATTAAATCACATTTAAATTAATCAAATTGTTTGATCAAATTGCCCATATACCTCTCCATACATCTACAGACATAAAAATGAGAAATGACAAAATCCAAATTCCCTTTTTTAGTTTCTACTGGTACAGCTTTTCAAAAGATATTGAAAATTTTCATAATTATTTTTAAGGAAGTGTCATCAGTGGAAGCTAAAACTATTGGGCGAATGTTTGATGAGGAAATACTGCATAATCTCAAAGTATCTCCCTACAGACCACAAATTAATTACAAAAGTTAAAATAGTAACTTTATAGTAGAGAAACCTATGGTTTCAAACCTATTGGCAGATGCCCCCTTAACCGAGTATTCATAATTAACATCATGGACAACAGCTAAGCTTCCTATTGAGATGCACTAATAATATACCACCCCTGCCTAAAATGTGTAAAGTGAACTTACCCTTAAGGAAACATCAGACAAATCCACAGTGAGGGCCAGTCAACAAAACAAACAGACCAGTAATCTTCAAAAGGGTTAATGCCATGAAAGGAAAAGAAAGACCAAAGAATTATTTCAGGTTACAAGGAGACTAAAGAGACCTGACAAATAAATGCAATGCAAGGTCCTCGATGGGGGCAACATCTCCATAAAGGACGTCATTGAGATAACTGGTACTGAAAATAAGCTGTACATTGTAAATATTGCATTAACATAAAACCTCCTGAATCTGATAATTGTGTGTGATTATGTAAGAAAATGTCCTGTTCTTGGAATACACAATGACGTTTTTAGAGGTAAAAGGCATGTTGCTTGCAACGGTCAAATAGTTCAAGAAAAAGACTAGTATACACACCCACACACATACAAATATATATACATACCAGAAGAAAATATTAAAAAGTAAAATAAAATGTGAAATACTTATTTCAAGAAAAATTTCCAGCTAAAAAACAAAACAAAACAAAGTAAGTTATAGAAGCAACAGTGGTTGTATACCCTACAGTCTCTGGCTTGGGAAATTATGAAATACGTTAACCAAGTGATAAAGATTGGGAACAAAATTGTGAGGTTTGCTTTATTTACACTCTTCTTACTCTCTAAAGTGTCTTTTTTTTCTTTTTTGCTTTAGTGTTATAAACTATTCTTTAAATGTTTTAGCTAGCTTATGAAATTTTACATAGACTGGGACGTAATTATGTTTTCTTGAACTTTTTTCTCTCTTTTGGCATACTCACCGTTTAGGCAGACTGTCGGGCTGCCGCAAAACAAGGAACCATCGGTCTGCATACAGCATCATCCCTGTGCCTCTGTGTGATCTCCGTTCATGCTGAGTGCTTAGCGCTGCTTGGAATGAGGCTGCCTGAACCGTAACCTCTGGGAACTCAGTAAGCAATGGAAAGGAGGTGGGTCATTCTTCCTAGCTGCATGTTGTGAGGTCATCGGGTTTCCTTACAGCCTTTCTTCTTGTGGAGGTGATGGGGATTAGACACTGAAAGTACGGCACAGAATGTGTCTGGTCTCCCTAAAGGTCAAGTTCAAGATCTGTAATGACTTATTCTTCTTACTTTCCCACAGCCATTTTCATTTTCTTTCTGAACCTTCAAAATTAAAATGGGTAAATTTTTCATAGCATTGCTTCTTTCCATTTTCAACATCTCTTTAAGACATTCTTATCCTTGTATTTCAGTGATCCTGGAAAAAATGTTTCTTCCCTACATTAATTTAGCAGTGAATAGTGAGAAGCTCTGTGGCTGTAAACTACATTTTCCTAGGGAGAGGGGGCTGCTACTTTCATACTTTCCTTTGAAGCTTAGAGAAGAAAAATACAAAGCTTTCTTTTGTGTATGTGGTATGGCTACCTAATGTCTTATCCCAAATCAAATACACTCATTTATATCTTCAAAAATTTTAAATTTTTTACTGGTAGGTTATAATGAAAGAATTTATTCAGCACTACTGTAGAGTATTTTCATATCAGTGATCTGGGACTTTCATCATCTCCTGGTGCTTCTTGCTGCTGCTAAATCATTTTCACTGAAAGAAAAACAGTGATTTTGCAAGAGGAGCTCTTTGTGTACCTGCTTCTGGTGCAGAGTTTTAGGGCAGACAATCAGCCCTACTGTGTCTCTCTCACTATCAAAGTTACTGGAAGCATGTTTCCCTTTGTATTTCTCTTTGAACATCTTGAATTTATAATTAAGTAGTAGTTTGCACTGTTATATCTGGAGGGGGAGAGGTTTGAAAACCTGGCTTTTGTTGCAAATGAAGAAGCTCCTTAGCACAACAATAATCTTTATGATTTGTCATGAGAATTTGGGGCCTTGCCCAAAAGCCCATGAAGTGGTTTGAGTTTCTTTTTATGTTTAGCATTACTTTTCTTTGATTATAGACAAAGGACTTTATGAAATTCCCAATACTTATTCTATCTTTAGACTTCTATGATCACCGAAACTTTGAGCTTGAAGACAACAACATGTCATAATGTTGACAAGAATTTTCCAGGTGCACTCTTCCTAAAACTTAAAATAAGGACCTATGCCAAAATATGCACCTAAAATAAACATGCTAGTTCTTTTCTGCTGCCCCCTTCATGACCATCTTCCTCCCATCTTACAAAGGAAGACATTCTTCTCATCCATCCAAAATCTTCCCATGGTTCATGACCCCACATGTAGAACTTTCCCACATACAAAATAAAAAGACAATTAGAAATATTATACTGCTGAGAAAATGAATACCTTTAATGATGATAATAAATCCTTTTGTAAGTCACATGGTTTCCAATTATTTTCATACAATAGATTGATAGATAACTGAAAATAACAGAGATAGATTATATAAATGAACAGAGTTCCAAGAAGGTGCTTTAAATCCCTCTGGACCCAGCCTGTTCTTCAGCTCCTGGGTAGGGGTTCATCTGCAACCTGAACAGATTTCCCAGAAAGAGACCTTCTCATTATATGTCTGGCTTTGGAATAGCTAAATACTGCATGGATTCCAATGACATGCCGCACCTGTTCCATGGTATCCATGACTTTCAGATTCAGGGCTGAGAAATTTGCTGCCTTGTTCCCTCCTGAGGTGTGTGGAGGAGGGGAAGGTAGCTGAGAGATGAAGGATTGGAACCAGATTTTCAGCATAACCACAGTGTTTTGAGGAGAGAGATGCAAATCTGAGTCACTGTGGGAAACCAGAGCAGAAAGTGACTAAGCTGCAGCCTGAGACAGAGTGAAGGGGATGAGGACAGAGCACACAGCTGAGCACAGCCCACTTTGCACAGAGCTGGGGGAGAATACTGGGGTGATCTCTGGAGGGTTTTGGCGGTGAATGTCCTCTACAACATGAGTAATCATTGACACAGAGGTTAAAATGGGAAATATAACCTATAATGTAACCATTTACTTAATATTAAAATCCAGGTTGTTGCCAGTGTTTTGCCATTATAAATAATGATATGAGGGACATTATTTTCTTTTTTTTACTGCTGTATTGTTGATATACAATCTTCTATTAGTTTCAAGTACACAACACAGTGGTTCCCAGTTATGTTTTCAGTGTCTCTCCACATGATTAAATCCTCACCCCAACTAGTGCAGTTTCTATATGTCAACACAGGAAGATGTTATAGAATCACTGGCTATATTCTCCACCCTGCACCACCATCCCTGGGACCAGCATATATTATGATTGAGAATTTTTGTGCCCCTTCATCCCCCTCAGTCTCCCCACCACCCATCCCAATCCCTCCCCCATGGTAACCACCAGTCACTTCTCAGGGTCTATGAGTCTACTGCTGTTTTGTTCATTTTCTAGAGTGTATTATACTAAGTGAAATAAGCCAGGAGGAGAAAGACAAATACCAAATGATTTCACTTATTTATGGAATCTAAAAACAAAGCAAAACAAAATGAGGGGGATTCTTATACATCAATCTTTGAGTAGATTTTTTATTATTTTTCTAGATCAATTTCTAGAAATTAAGTTTCTGGATCAAATAACATGAAAAATTGTAAAGGAATTGATACCAATTTCTTATATAAAATATAAGATTTTGTATTCCAATTTATATCCTCACTAGCAAAGCAGAGAGTACCCTTTACCAAACAATGATTGTTATCATTTTTAAAGACTTTCAACCATGTGATCAATGACAATGTTTTCTTATCATGCATTTCTTTGAATGAATCTTTGAAGATATAGAGTAATACCTTCTAAAAAAATTAAGAAGAGGGAGTATTCTGGACAGAACTAGAATATGTTTTCAGTGTCTCTCCATCTCAATTTAATACACAAACTAAAAAAACTGTCTATACTTAGTGATTATAGCAGATTGTATGATAGAAGGGTTCTAATTCCTGAGCCATCCTCTTCCCCTATCCTTCATTCATTAAATGCACAGAAAATGTCTAACTCATTTTTTACACGTTCAGTTTGACTGCAGTATTGTAGGCACAAATCTCTGGAAAAAAGTTGATCACTACATAGATTCAGCTTCCACTTCTCAGTAATAACATATTATGATCATTGTTATTTTTCTTGGTGTTTCAACAATAACCACAGGCTTTCAAAATAACCTAATCTCAAATAAAATATAATCAGTTTTGCAATTATGTTATACTTCTACAGTATTTAACATTCTAGTCCATAGTGCTTGAGGCCATACTCTGGTATGTTCTTAAATTGTTTGCCCTCAAAATCCTCTTTGTTGACACTCTAGTCCCGAATATGTACCCTGCCTTCTTTGGTTGTACGATGGCCTCCAGATGCAAATGTGACACGGCTGAAGATGTGTGCTTATCTTTAAGAGGGCAAGTATGTGAAATATTCCAATTTCAAATAAGAGGCTAATTTGACTCTTCAAGGTAAGCTTTTAGAAAGACTCTGGAATCATATCAGCACCAGACTTAGTCCCACCTTCAGTGTGGACACTTCAGGATGCTGGGACCCTCTACTGTTCCACATTTGAATCACGTAGTGTTATGGACTTAATGTTTGTGTCCTCTAAAATTCATATGTTGAAATCCTAACTTCCGGTGTGATATTGGGAGGTGGAGAATGTGGGAGGTGATTAGGTCAGGAAGGTAGAGCCCTCTTGGAAGGGATTTGTCCCCTGATAAGAAGAGATAGTTTGCTCTCTCTTTTCCCCACTATACACTATACAACTAGGTGACCATCAGCAAACCAAGAAGTGTGCTCTCACCCAACACAAATCTGCTGGCACCTTGATCTTGGGTTTCCCAGCCTCCAGAGCCATGATCAATAAACATTTCTTGTTTAAGCCACCCAGTCTATGGTATTTTCATTAAAGTAGTCTGAAATGACTAAGACACTTAGCAAACTCCTTTTGTTCTAATCCCTTCCTTATCAAGCATCCATCTTTATGATTTGACTTCCCAGATAGTTGGAATTGCAGGCTTGCTAGGCTGATACAGCAGTTTGATCTGTGTAATGATATTTATTTTGCAAGTTTATTAACTGACATTCATTTTTAATTTAAAAAAAAGGTACCAAAGCTCCCTGAAAAGGCAGTTAAAATCTTAAACATATTTCAACACAAAGGCTACGTAGCAGAGAGCTTAAGAGTTCAGCTTCTGGATCTAGACTGCTATGGTTCAAATCTCATCTCTACTGTTTATTACCTGTACAACCTTGGCAAGTTTTAGGGCTCAGTTTCCTTATCAATAAAATATGGTTAATAATAGGATTTGTATCAGAAAATTGTTGTATGTATTAAAGGAATTAATATTTATTAAGTACTTAGAATAGTGTTTGGCAAAAATTAAGTGTTATTTAACTCTATATTAGTATTATAAATAAATGGGGTAAATTATGCATATGAGTGGACTAATCTCTTACGTTATTTTTCATTCCATGTCTAATTCTAAATCCTTGTATATCTCATATCCAATCTTTTTCACATTCAATTATTAGTAGATTCAATGATTTGATTATTGTACTCAGCTCAAGTAGAAGGAAATTGACATTTGCATGTGATCAGTCTAGAATTAATGCAATTTCCATTTAAAGTCTTACCAAATGTCTCTTTGAAAGAGTCTATCATAAGATAAAACGCTATCGTTGAAATCTTTTCAGAAGAGGGAGGTGATGGCAAAGACTAAAATGCAGCTGAGCAGTATGTGAGCTGCTTGGTGAGTGCTGGATGTATAGAAAGATGCGGAATTAGGGCTAGGTAGACAAGTGTGCAATAACAGAGGCAGGCAGCCTTTATGATATCCTGTGCTAGCCTGTAAGAAGTGGTTTGGATCTCAGGGCCACATTAAGTTGGAGCTGGTACATTTCTTCTTGTACAACCCATTTCTGAGATCACCAATGATGTGATCATAAATAATTCATAAAATATTAATTAACAATTTCTGCCAGGAGGAACAGATTTATTATTCTTAAACTATATTTTAGATATGATTTGATGATTTTTGGTCAGTGTTGTAAATTTCTGAAGTGTTCCCAACAAAAAGCATTTGCACTTTCAAAAAGGACTCTCTTTCTAATGTTTACATTAGAAAATAAATGATATGCAAAGTACATGAAATTCACCAAATATCTGCTTGCGAATAATTAACTGAGTTTACTGGGAGCCTAAGATGTAACAAAGAACTTCAGTTCCGACTGTTACCACACAACACTGCATTTCCCCTCTTATTCTTTGCTCCTTATTATTTGTTTATTCTTTATCTTGGCACTTTTCTCTCATTCCAGATGTCAAACATGCAGCTTTTTCCAAGTGTGAACTTCAGGCGGTATCCATCGGCATTCCCCACTAGCAGTCTGCACAATGCCCAGAGTGGGTGTTAACGTTGGAAGCCTCCCCCTCCAGCAGCCCCAGGGCCTCCTTTCCTTGCCTGCTTTAGGGATGCTTTGTCAGCCTTTGAATGCTGCCTCTTTGGTTGCCTTTGTGGAGACAGCCTGTGCTCAGATTGATTTAACTGTAAGCTGATGGCCGCTCCACGTGCGAAGAGAGCATGAGCGGTTCACAGGCAGCCAGTCAGCGCGCCCCCAGCCCGTTACATCAGCATCGCACGATGGGGGACCAGGCAGCACCGAACAGTCTCTCCTTGTTGCTTTTTTGTTGTTGTTTTTTGGCCTTTCAAGGAAAGAGAAGGAAGCTTGGAGAAAGAGCAAGAGATGCCTGTTTTTCCTTGAGAATGGTTAAGTGCTATTCACTATAACAACAATTATTTTTTGTTTAATTGAGGATTTAAAATAAGAGTGGAGAGGGAAGTAAGGGGAGGCAGAAGATTGAGGAAAAAATAATTTACAGTTCAGGGAGACGTGAGTCCAGTGTATCAGCTTTAGCTGTTTTGGTACTTCATTGTTCCCCCCACCATCCCCAGGGATCCGTTCCCATTTTTCTAGTGGTTATATTAATTTTATCCATAAATGTGTATGTGCATTAACAGAGCAGAGACAAAGAAAATCACACCTCTGTTCTGGTTTGGATCAAATGAAGTAGAATGTGTCTTCCTGTTAATGTTCTAGATATTCTCCCTTCAGACCTTGTATTACATTGCTTACAGAAGATTGTATGCTTTAAATAAAAAGGTGAGCTAGTCCCCATTTCCTCATCAGTGTCACACACTGGTCAGGGGACGAGCATGCGAGAGTCACGTGACACTCTGGCTTAACCCATGCTTCATCTGAGGACTGTAGCGTCGAAGTTCCTCTTTCCCAGATGCATGGAGCGGTAATGCCCTTCCTGTTGAAGCAATTGTAGTTTATACTGATAACCCATTTCCACAGTGAGTGTTGTGGCAATTAAAAGTGTTTTGACTCTGAATTTGAACATTTGATCAAGAAGATTTTTAAAATAAGGAGTATTGTTCTGCTGAGATCCACTAATATCTCTATAACCTGGGGACTAAACTCCTGAGAGCAATTCTTGCTGCTTATCTACTATAGAACTGCAGAATCATCTTTGATCCATGGGGCTAACAATGATCTCCCGCTGCTGATAATATTTTTCATAAATTAAAGAAGGAAGTAACTGTGTTAAAAATAAGTATGCTTTCTTACAGTTCTGGGAAGAGTGATTATTGTTTCTGACAAAATTTGTTGAAGTTATGAAGCAGAGGCACCAAATCATGGACCTAAAATCTTTCTGTCACTTTTAATAAAAGTTCATTTGTAATATTATTTTATGTCCACTTCTTTTCCCTTGGCAAAGAGAACTCTTAATTTTATCTTTAACAGGTAGAATGCTAATGAGAATATCTTTATTATTTAATAAATTTTGTTAATTTGATTACATTAGTTGAATAACATTCTCATTATAAAAAAATCAGAAAATCCAGAAAACATAAAGGAGACAACCATTCCATCAGTCCACTACTTAAAGGAAACCTCTCTTAATGATTGCCGCATTGCTTGGCTGACAGATGATTTGCCATGGGGACTTAGAAAGCCTTCCAACCATCCAAGCTGACCCTGGCACTTTTCCTTTGTAGCACTTGTCACAGCTGAAATAGTCTCATCCTCTGTGTAGTGAGGGAGGCTATCTCTCCCTCACTAAGGCATATATCTAAGCTCCATGAGGACAGGAGCTTGTCATTTGGTTCACTGCTGTATCCCCAGAACCAAGAATTATGCCTGACATTAGAAGGCACTCACTTGATATTTGTTAAATGGTGCCTTAATGAATGAACATGAATATTGTCATCTCTTTAAATAGCCCTTGCCTAATTGAATTTATTCTACCCAAGTAATTTTATATCCTGATATTTAAATTAGCATTATAAATATGATATATCCTTAAGCTTTTATGATGGATTCTTCATACAGTCTGCAAAACCAGATGCTAAGAGTGCCAAACACCATGCCTCTGAGAGCTGAGGACAGGATTCCTGTGGTTTTAGAGGGCTGTCCTAGTGCTGCATTCCTTGTGTCATCCTATTCAAGCCACTTTCCTTCAGTCTCCACTGCCACGAGTGGCATGGAAGGATGGCCATGCCTTCCTCAAGTGATTATCTCTGGCCTCACTGACGTTTTGAATCTGCCAAACTGGTGCACAGGGCCTTTGCACAAGCTATTCTCTTGCCTACAGGACCCTTCTGAGCTCTTCAGAGAGCAGCATCTTCAGCTCTGAGTTGGGCTATCAGTTACCCAAAGCAGGCTTTCTTGACTTGTTACAGGAGTCTCTGTATCACTGTCTGATATTTTAATTACTTAATTGTTCACACACACATCCTGTGAGTTCTGTTCCTCTACCTAGTGCTGGAAGATTTTCATGAGAGCATGAAACTTGTTCACTATGTTACCCTGTAAAAAGAATACATGAATGAGACAATGCTTTATACAAGACACATTTATTAGATTTACATGCTCTACCATGCTATATGCTAAATACTAGAACTTGAAGATGACCGTGAGACCATCCTTGTCCTTGATGCTTATAATCTAGAGGCACTTATTTACTCATTCATAAATACTTACTGAGTCCTTGCTATATGAACAGGCATTGTGCCTGTTGTCAAGGATACAACCCTGAATGAGCAGAGATTTGGTAAGAGATGGGGCAGGGGCAGTTCTAGGTGGCAAAGACAGAGAATAAAAAACACAAATAAGTGGATAATTACAGGTTTGGTAAGTACAAAGGAAAGTACTAGCTATTTTGAGAACATAACTGGGATCTAGCTTGGATGGTTTGATTCACTCCAGATACCCTTACCTACTCTTTGATCAGAAAATTAGGCACAGAATCAGATGTGTTTATTTAGTGCTCTTTAAGATAAATGGTATGGACTCTTTTTTTTCTCCTGGTTTCTTTAGCAGCCCCATGTATTTCCAACAAGAGACACCCACATACATCGATGGCGATTGGCTAAAGAAACCAAGCTCTTACGTTGATTTTGCATTAAAATAATAACTATACTAAGAAGTCCAACCTGTTTGTCTGTTCATGTCCTCTTTTTTCAATGAGAAAATAAAATTCTGTGAGACATGAGTGTGGATTAGACATTCTGAAATAAGTTAAATGCTATGACTAAGAAAAAAAAAATTCCCTAAAATAGAAATTGATGTATTCAGTCCCATAAAAGGGATGGCTTTCATTAAAGTCACTTTAACATCTGATCATGAAACAATTCTTTCTCTTGCTTAGGGTAGAAGGCTTCATATTCCATGATTACATGCAATTCAGAGAATTTTTTACTCTGAGGTACTTTGCTACCTCAATGACCAAAATAATCTCCACAAAGTCTTTGATGACACTTTAATTTCTTCAGACCAACAAAATGGTGAGTAAATTTTATCGGAGGCAATTAAACTTAAAATAAATTAGCTTAAAATGTAATTCTCCTGTATGAATACTTTATTGCCACAGTCATATGTAACTCTTTACTGCCCTCCCCTGATCAATTTTAGAAATGCTGCCTCTTCCGGAGAAAATTAGTCTTCATCATTAAGAAAATAAATTAACTCATTTCCTCCAATGGGTGAATTTAAGTGGCTTCTTTTCTGGGAGACAATATCTTCTATGTCTTGAATTGCTGTATATTAAATTTTTTTCCAAAAGTAATAACGAGGAAAGAAACCACAGCATGTAATTATTATCTCAGAGCCCGGGGATCTGCAGAGTGCTGCTTTCTTTCCTTTCCAGAGTATTACTCCATCCCATTCAAAAAATAGACGTGGGAAAAAATAAATGAGTCAAGTTCACTCCTTGGTATAGTTTTACTTTGCACAAAAGGGTCTTTCTATTGAAACTGTGAGTAGCTAACTGAATCCCATTTGATTGAATACAACTTTACAGGAAAAGCCTTGCCCTACCTCATAGCCTGAATATGAACATTTAAAGAGCTGGGATGGGTGAATGAGGGTCCTGTTTAATTTAGAGTCATGAAAATAGAGCTAAAAGTGAATCAGAGTTAAATCTAGTGCTAGCCCTTGATTAAACTATGAGGAAAATGAGGCCCAGAGAGTGAAGTGATGCTCAAAGTCACACACAGCAAAATGGAGCTTGATTCAGCTACTCCTGATTTCCTCTCCAAGGTGGGCTCCACTACCAAACCTCTCATCTCTTCCCTCCGGCTTCAACACATCTTCAGCAAACAGCATCAAAACCTTAATGCTCTTGTGCTGCCCCCTGGTGACAGAAAGCCGGTACTACAGATGCAGGACTTGGTCAAACACACTCTTCCTTCATTCATTCATTCAACAAATACTGAAGTCTTCTAAATGCCTGCCATTAGTCTAGACACTGGAGTTTCAGCAGCAAAAAGCAAAATACAATATTCCTGCTCTCATGGAATTTATGCACTAGAAGGAAGAGACAAGACAGTAAACACATCATGTAACACATGAAGGCTATAGGATCAATAAATCAGGGAAATGGGTGGGAGTGTATTAGCGGCAAGTAGCAACTAGTGTGCTCAAGGAAGGCCTCCGTGAACACAGGACACCTCAGAAAAGACTTGAAAGAACTGAGGGGATAAACCTCCTTAGGTGTGTCCAGTGCTCTCTGAGCTGAGCGAGGGACAGAGAGTAGGAGACAGGACAGACAGGTGCAGAGATGGACAAAAAAGGCCCCCTGGGTGTGCTGGCTGTAGCAAGAGTTTGGCTTTTCTCTGGGTGAGATGGAACTTCTGGAGTTCTGTACGTAGAAGTTAAACATGAAGTGTCATACGTTTTCATAGGATTACTTTGCTGTGTTGCAAATCTGTTATAGTGGTAGAAGCAGAGAGGCCAGTTAGAATGCTGAGGCAAAATAATGGAGGCAAGCACTAGGGAAGTAGCCGTGGAGGTAATATTCTGGCATTAGAGCCATGAGTAGCTGCTGATGGTTTAGCATACGTTGAGTGCAAAAATGACAAGCATGGGTTTTAATTTCATATCAACTCCTTTAAATTCACTGACCTTTTCTTTTGGAAGGTCTAGAATCTGTGATTAATCCCTTCTGCACTTTTCATTCCTGATATTATATTTCTATCTCCACTACTTACATTTGATTCTTTTTATATCTTTCACTTTTCCCTTCATAATGTTCATGTTTTCTTGCACCTACTGAAGTATATGGAGTAGAAACATGACAGTGTTTGAAATGCATTGTTTGCTAATCTCACCATCTCTGCAAAGTCTGGTTCTGTTGCTACTGACTGACTTTCCTCCTGGTGGTGGGCCTTATATCCTGCCTCTTTGGTGTCTGTTTTCTTATTTGAAGACAAACATTGTGAATTTCATGTGTCGGGTACTACGTTTTGTCTTATCCACTAAAACAGTGGTAGGACTTAGTCTGGCAGGCCCTTACCTTACTTAGGCTCAGTTCGAGCCTTTTGAGGTCTGTGTTAGGCTTCGTTAGGGAGAGTCAGAGCACCTTTTAGTCCAGGTCTGATTTATTCCCAATAATAAAATGATACTCTTCTAAGGATTTTACCCAATGCTCTATGTATTACAAGGTCTTTCTCCTTAGGCTGGTGGAAATACTAAGTACTCCTAATCCTGTGTATCCTTTTCTGTGAGAAGTACTCTGCCTGTTGCTTTTGAGAGGTTCCTTCTCCAGGTTCAGGTAGTTTCTTTTACCTATGCTCATCTCAGTCCTCAGACAAAGACGTGAGTTCCCTCTGTGTAGCTCTCTCCCCTCTGGGATTTGCCTCCCAAAATCCCAGAGCTGCCTTGGACTCTCTGACCTCAGATCTCTGTCTTGTCAATTCAGTAAGACACCTGGGCTCTGTTTAGTTCCTTCTCCTGGCTTTGCAGCCTGGAAACTCTCTTCAGGCAGTAAACTGGGGCACGTATAGGGCTCACCTTATTCGTTTCCGTCCTCTCAAGGCTCATCATCCACATTCCCTGTTGTCCTATGTCTGAAAACTATTGTTTTATATGTTTTGTCTGGTTTACTAGTTGTATAACATTGGGCTGCTGCTGGTGGTGGTTAAATTCAATCCTTGTTATTTCCTCTGGCAGGAAGCAAAAATCCCTAAGGCATTTAAACTTTGAGATGTGTCTGTTGAATATGCAAATGAAGGTGTCAAGTAGGCAATTAGGTATATGAGTTTGGAACTCAGGAAAGACTCATATTGGAGAGTCACATTTAGAGTATAAATTTATCACTTATTGCCTTGGATAATTTCTTCCCACCTTTGGCTCCAGCCCTCTTATCAGAACCAAATTTTTCATATTCTATCCTATCAGCCTCTACTAAGGAGGAGAGAGACTAAATAAAATAAGATGATCTTATGTCATTGTATTACTATTTCCAGATATTTATGTTGATAAGGCCTACCCAGGGTCAATATCTTAGCCAAGCAAGGCATAAGTAGATTTTACCTGAGGTGCCAATTCTTGTCTATTAATAGTAGCCTCCAAAAATGTTAGATACAGAGAAATCTGAAACCATGCCCAAGCTCAGGGGGAAAGAGTGTCATGACTGATTACTAGTTTCTGTTGTGGGAGCAGGAGGGAGAGTAGAGGAACTCCACCATGTGTTTTCTTCACCTGTCTTAGTATAAAATAATGAATGGGTATATTTGGGGCAAGTGACACACAAATGACACAACACAGACTATCAACTATTATACTTCCATTGAGAAAGATATTATTCTTTTTCTGATGAATAACTCACAAGCATATACCGCTAACCCCAAATTAGTCAAGAGCCCAAATGCCTGTTCCATTTTCTCCAGTACCATGTAGTTGGAAAACAGCATTTCCTTAAGCAGGTGGTTTCATTTGACATAATGGAGGGCGGTGCCATCCAGGTAAGGAAATCTCTTCTCTCTCCTTTCTGTCTTGTAGGGCTCATCATTAAAACCTCACTGTATAAAGGAACATCTAGGAGAACTAATCTCATTCTTGAACAGTAAAATTAAGATATACCTGTAACATCGGAGCTACACCTTTTTTAGATTTATTGAAATATGTTTTCAAGCTTGTTTTGAATAGTGTTTTATAATATAGTAAGCTCACAATAAGTATTTCATGAATGCATTAATATGACCTTTTAATTTTCAGGTTGAGTGGATAGGCCTGTTTTTGAAGATTTTCCTTGGAGCAAAACGTTGACACACTGGGTTCACAAAGTATCTGAGGAAAGTTGGCAACACCAGCCACATGAAAGCTACTAACTGGGGCAGATCGGGCCTCTTCAAAATGGTGAATTTAAACTAGTTATCAGAACCCAACATACAAGGAGGTTCCATCATTCCTTACAGATCACCTATCACAGTTCCTCGTTGGTTGACTCAAGAAGAGTTAGTTGTACCAGGGAAGGAATTGTGTTTGCAGTTTAGGTTTAGTTCCATTTGACAAACATTCATCGAGAACATCACTCTGTGGCGAGGCTCCTCAATGCTAGTACTACTGACATTCTGGATTGTCTGTCTCTGCCTCACAGCACTGTCCTCTGCGCTGTAGGATGTTTGGAACCATCCTGGGCTTTTACCACTAGATGCCAGCTGCATTGCTCCGTCTTCCCTTTCCCCAACTTCAGCCTTGGTAACGTTTACAGACATTGTCTAATATCCCCAGGAGTACAGCTGTTGCTGGTCGAGAATCATTGCTCTATACCCCTACCTCTGTAAATAAACCCTCCTTGAATCATCCTGCTGTGAGTATGACATCTGTATCCTGTCGGAATTGTAGGTGATACACGTTGTGTGCAAAGCTAAATGAACATCAAGTTCATTCATAAGGTGCAATGGGAAATAGTGTTTGGTCTTAAAGCATTTGTTTAACATAATTTCAAAAAAATCATGTTGACCAGTAAAAGTGTATTTGCAGTGCTAAGTCTGGAATTAGACAGAATGCATAGAGAACGACAAAAATATTTAAGACATGTGATTATGAGGGCCTAAAATAAGGCTTCTCCTGACATCAAGGGTAGGGAGATTTTTGCTAAACCAACCTAATGAGATTCTTGCTACAGGCAGGCCAGCATGATCAGGTATCACCTGGGTGATGGGGGGAGAGGGAGGAATTTGATCAGATATAGAGGTGATCACATTCTTTATGTCCTTTGACCTGACATTGTAAATTGTATCTCTCATAGCTATGAAATATGTCAGTCCTATAGTTGACAATAAATTCGTGTTTATCAGACATTTATTTTTCTATTATGAACCGGGGATTAAATTTAATTTTCTTGATTATCTATTGCTTTTTAAAGTCTTTTCTTATTGTTGGAATTCTCTAAACATTCTGGAAGCTTGAACTTGTTGGTTTTGTATTTTGCAGGTAACTTTGACTTTCACTTCATATGTGGTACCTTTTGATGAGTTGAATTTTTAAGTTTAAATGTGGTCATTTACATGTCTTTTCCTTTATGGTTAATACATTTTGTAACCATTTAATCTTATGAAGATATTCAGTTATAAACTCATAAAAGTTTCATAGTTTTAAAAATTAAAATAAATAAATACCTTTCCCCCACTGAAGGGATGGGGAAAAGCTGGGCAAGGAGATGGATCCCCTCATCCTTGGGTCTGTCAACACCAGCAACTTATAATTGGATATGTTTACTTCTGTAGCCTTATGGATAAAACTTATATATATATATGTAAAGTATGGGAAAAGTATGGGAACACTGAGCTAAATTAATTCATTGACAAAGAGAATGGTAAAGAGGGCTTAGATTTCCCAAATGCCAAAGGGGCAAACTTGGTTAGACTTGGTTACTTAATGTGGGGTGAGATTAAGGTGAGGCAATGATACCCATGTATTTGCTGCAGCGCTCTGGGTGCTCTGGGGCTCCGACTCAGTAGGTTCGGGGTGCGGCATGGGAGTTTGTATTTCTAACACATTTCCAGTTGATGCGGATACTGCGCGTCCAGGGATCATCGTTTGAGAACCTCTGCTCTTGGTAGTAAATTTAATCACTCAGGACCTCCATGCCTGGATCAAAGCAAAAACTGCCTGAGTTACAAATTCAAGGAATTATTTTAGGCTCTCCCTCTACTTCAGCTTGGACTGTCGTTCTTATGAAACTCCATTTTCATCCTCTGGACTTTTCCTTTGTGCCCTCCCTCTCTGCCCCAGGACTTTAAGGTAAGAAATTTGTTTAAAAAACAAGCCTGACAGTCTTCATGTCTTGCGTTGAATTATGTTAAAATTTGGGCATCCAGCTCTGAAGAATTAGGGACTACTCTAATCAATATCTTTTTCCTTTTGCTTTACTCTTATAGTTAGTTTATTCCTGTACTGTATCAAATAAATCATTTGAAAACATATTTGTTTTCCTTATTTGAGTGAAAGCCTCAAAGGAGAGGGAAACTGTATGCTTTTTGTCAGTCAGAGAAGAGACTAATTTATCAGCTTGCTGTAGGGTTTAGGGAGAAGTTGAGACTGGATCCAATAGAAGTAGTGGTTTCCTCCATCTTGAGAAGTTAGGACTTTAAACAAGATTGTTTCATTATTTTGCTAGACGTATTGTGACTTAAGTTCTAGAGTAACAGGCAGGACCACATATAAATCTCAGTGAAGGCAGGTTCAATGACAAAAACTTTTGTAATATCCTCCTTTTGAACTATCCATGTGGCTACTCCCTTCTATTCTTAACAGAAATGTAAATGTGATTGCCTATGAGTTTACTATGAAAGAAAAGCTTGATATAATTTAATTTTTAACTTTAAGTTCATAGGAAGTAGGCTTATATTTATTTATTAGATGACCAGCTACCAATATAGTATATCTGCCCAATTTGTTAATAACTATACACAATAACATTCCATGTCCCCCTTTTCTCATACTATGCTTCTCAGGGCCCATAGTTCATGGAAGAAACTATCAAGGGATAATGAGGGTTTAGAAGTCAATTTATTTCTTCCTCTCTTATCCTTGAAAAAAAGTGAAATTGGTAGTAGGGAAATCTGATTAACTCATCATACAAGTTTAAAAAAACATGAAAATTGAAGGACTACTTGAATGAGGAGTAAGGAAAACAACTACCCAATCTATAAATTGCTCCACCAGAATGAAGTATTACCAGCCACTCTTTAAATATGAACTGTACTAGCAGTGGCTCTGTCCATTTATTATAGATTTTATGCTTCAAATATATTCATAATGTATTACAATGCTGAAGTTCATTCCTTACATGTTTATATATTTAATATTTCTCTCTCAGAAGATTTGAACATGGCTTAAGGCAAAGTTATATTTCTCCTTAATAATAATAAAATAATAAAATATTATATATAAAGGAAATTTACTCTGAATTTAAGGCTGAGATCTGCTGTATTTCATGTTGTAGTAATGATGCTTTTGCTCACCTGCCATTGTAAGTTCTTCCAGCATCTTTACTCTTCTGTCTCAGGACCTTGTGATAAAAACTCATCTTTTCAAACCTGGCACTTATAGATCTTGATAATTCAAGACGATATACTTTCAAAAAAAAGAGATATCCTGAAGAATACCTTAGATGTTTGGGTACCCAAATATTTCTAATTGTTATGTCTTTGCTTTAATACCAAATGGATAATTATATGACTACTATAAGGTGGTAGAGCTGTTCCTCTTCTAAAGCGCATTAACAAAGCTATTGTATGCTGTTAGAAGGTAGAATGGTTACACCAGTTACATCTGGAAGGTAGGTAGTCACGTGAAAAGGGAATGAGGGAGGAGCTGGGAATATTGTTTCTCAGTCTCAGTGTTTGCTTCATGAACATGTTCATTTTGTGAAAATTCATCCAGCTAAAGACTTAGAAGTTGGGTCTTTGATGTGTGTTAAACTTTAAATAAAAAATGTTTATTTAATAAGAGAAAGTACGATAGATTAGGGTGACTTAGAAAATCAATTCTGCTTTTTTATTGTTGAAATTTTCATGTGTAAAATCCCTATGAACAAGCCCATTATTTTTTATTTTAGAAAATATGCTTAAAACCTTTTTGTCTTTGCCAATGAACACCACTCTTTGCGCCTGGGCCTCCTCTTCTTCTATCCATTGCTTCTGGGATTAGAATGTTCCCCCTTACTGCTGACCTAGGTTGTATTGTATGCCTATTTAGGAAAGCTGTCCATGATTTTTTTTTCCTTTATAAAATTTATTATAATTTGAAGATTCCTCATGAATGACACTGGAAATCTGGTGATAATATCTATTCTTCCAGCTTACTTCTGTTGATGAAAAGAACACTTTAGGAACAAAACATTACACATATATGTATATACATATATATATATATATATATATAATATTTTCATCCCATAATAAGGCATATAGGCCTGGAATTGATAACGAATATTATCTATTAGGATTTCCATTTAAGAATTTGTCAGATCCTATCCTATAATCTGATAGCTGGCTGATGGCAGCTCACTGTAGCGTTACACAACAGATTGTCTGGGCCGGAGATGGGAAGGTCCAGGGCACGAGGGGTCATTGAGTATTTGGGTGAGGAGCATGCATCATATTTTAACTGAGCACCATAAAACCTGATGATAGTTGTCTGTGACCACACTGGCAATCCCTTCACAAGGGAGTTCCTGAAATGCAGGAAAGGAAGAGAGGCAGAGAGGTGCGCCTGCGCACGCCAGCCGGTGCTTTGTCAGCACTGATGTGTGAGGTGCATCAACAGGTCCTTTCCAACATGCATGACTGGGCACTCCAGATGTTCTGGCGTGCTGGATAGACAAATGAAACGATTCAGCCCCTGACATTAATAAAACCATCCGATGGTAAAATGCATCTACCCTTCTAGATTCGATTTCTACAAATGAGTGTATCTATTTGCATTGACTGGCATTTAAGCATTCGTTCACATCATTATGCTTCTAATGCTAATATAAACATTTCCACACTTTTCAATATTAAAATCAAGTACCCAGTATATATATATGAAAACATTATGTTAGCATAACATTTCTTTATTTGCCAAGACTGAAATTTCTAAATGTCACAATTAAAGTTCATATTAGGTCTTCCTTTTTTCTCTTCTACAATCTCCATTCAGCAAAATCTGTGGTAAGAATAAACATCTGTAGAAAAATTTTATTTGTTTTCCTCAGAAAGTAATTTATTTCTTAATAATATGACAGAGGATACTTTCTCTGAAATAAACCCATCGATTACATTTTATAAATTTCTAAAGAGAATAAGAAAATAAAACCCAGGGGATAAATAAATCTCCTAGTCTTTTGCTGTACTGTGCAGAGATTGTACTGGATGTTTCTTTGTGAAGACTGTTTCTTGTTTATAATCTACCAATATACTTTGCAAATGAAAAGTAAAGCCCAGAATGTCCTAATTTAACCTATGGAAACAATAGCCCACCTGCTGGGCTAAGGCGAGAGTAATGTCACGGTGAGTCTGGACAAATTGCTTGGTATTTTTTTTGGTTAAAGTCTGGTTCAAATGAAATGAAGACCAGGAGTTTCTACGTATAAAAAATAACACAAATGCCTTGGTTATATGAGAAAAAAAAAAGGATTAGGAATCAGAATGTTTGAGTCCAGACTCCACTATTTCCTAATTCTATGACTAAGCTCATTACCAGTCTGAACACTTGCTTTTCCATCTTTAAAATTAGCATTAAGCTGCTCTACTGAGATAAGATATGTAAATAAAGTAAAAAATTATAAAACCCTTTAGAACTTATAATTGTGATTAGTACAGAGATACCAAGCTCCTACTATGCTTTGTGCCCTTGGACAACCCTATGAAGCCCGCTAGGAGGAGGGTGTTAGAGCAATTTGCTATGTGATAAAGCTTCTTTCATTTGAAAATGGGCTGATTTGATAAACTATTTTAAAAGATACGTTTGTAACAAGGCTGGGACTATTTCATAAGTTTCAAAAAGAAGAGGGAAGGAAAGAATGAGGCATTTTTCTGCCCTTACATCTAGCTCTGCATCTTGTTTGCCAATTTGTCTTGATTAGAAAGCAGAGGATGTTTGCCATTCAGGGCTCCAAATGAGAAGGGAAAGTAAAACAACATGGCATTTCTGTTGATCATTTTGGGTATAAATGAGGAAATCAACTCCCCTACCAGGGAGGAGCAATAGAGGAGAACTTGATTGTGGATGATGGCAGGTGGTGGTGGTGGTTAGGGTGGTTTCACTGGGTCTCAGCCTTTAAAAGAGGACAAGGAGAGAGGCTTCACCCTCAGAGGGCTGAGGAATAAGTTTGAGTCATTCTGAATATTACCAAATGTTCGTTTGAGTAGAAAATAAAGGAAAACTCTTGTTGGAAAACTCTTCAGACTAATATCTGTCTGTTGTGTTATGAACCTTTGGTTCCTGATATAGAAATGCATTAATTTGGGACATGGCAGCAAGAAAGTGATCTTTCCTGACCTTTGTCAAAAACTCCCCCAAAATATAATTTCTTGCACGTGACATCTTTTCTCAGTCCCAGCTCCCTCTTCCTTACCCTATTTCAGATAAGTTGCTAAGTCCTGTACCTCTGTGCATGAGTCGCTGCTCATCTACATTCCCCTTTCTGTTACCAGGGCTGTGACTATGAACCTTGCCTGCTGCGAAGTTGCTGGTGGTTTCCTCTCTTGTTCCTGTTCTCTTGCTCTTTCTGCATTCTATTACATCCTAATAATCTTAGCCTAATCTTCCTCAAGCACTTTGAAGAAACCTTTTATAGTTCCCAGTACTGTGAAGTTAGACATATGGTCCTCAATCCTTCATTAACTCTCCTTTCCATTTTAATCCCAACCTACTTCAGTTTAAACACCCCTCTCTTCTGATACATTTGTCAAACTTGCTGAAGGACTTTCTGTTACCAGATATGTCCTGTGTTCTTCTATTTATACTACTATCTGCCCTGGCCATGTTTCTCATCTTTCCCTGCCTAGGAGCAGGTCAGGTGTAATGTCCTGTCAATACAACATTTTTGGAGAGAGGAAGGGACCAGGGATCACTGAATATCTGCTTCCAGAGTAAGTGAGAAATGGAGAAAGGCATCTCACTGCAGAGAAGAAAATCAGGCAGCCTTGATGCAGTAAGGCCACAACAGTGACCAATTCTGAGACACTGGCCTGATATCAGTGCTTCCTCATCCCACCCTACATCACACTAGTCTCCTATCTCTGTCCTATCTTCCATCTAAAATAGGACAATTCACACTTCTTTCTCCTCTTTCCCATTATTATTGAACTTAATTTGGAAATTGTCAGTAAAAATTGACTTTTTTGGTAAACAGTTTTATGAAAATCTTAGCACATGTATAAATTCATATAGTCATACCAAAATCAGAATACAAGAAGTCCACCTCACCCATAACCTCTGGCAAACTCTGATCTATTCTTCATCATTATAGTTTTATCATTCTGAGAAATGGAATTATATGTATATTATCTTTGATTCTGCCTTTTATACCCAGAATAATGCTTTTGAGATTCATTTAAGTTGTTGTTCAATAGTCTGCTCCTTTTTATTGTTGAGTAGTATTCTATGGTATGACATACCACAGTTTATCTGATCACCTGCTGAAGGACATTTAGGTTGTTTCTAGTTTTTGGAGATTATGAATAGAAATGCCATAAACACTTATGTACAGGTTTTTGTGAGAATCTAAATTTTCATTTCTCTAAGGTAAATACTGATGTCTTAGTCAGTTTGTCCTGCTATAACAATATACCATAGAATAGAATGGGTGGCTTATAAACAATTGAAATCTGTTTCTCCCAGTTTTGGAAGTCCAAGGTCAGCATGCCAGCATGGTCAGGATGTGGCAATGATCCTCTCTGGACTCAACTGCTGACTTTTCACCATGTCCTCTCATGGCAGAGAGAGAACTAGGCAGCTCTCTGGTGTCTCTTTTATAAGGGCACGAATCCCATTCATGATCTAATTACCTCCTAAAGGCACCACCTCCTAACACCATCTCATTGAGGTTCAGGATTTCAGCGTAGGAATTTTGCGGGATGCATTCAATCCTTAACAAGCCATAAACTGGATTGCTGCATCATATGGTAAGTGTGTTTAATTTCCTAAGAAACTGGCAGTCTATTTTCTGGAGTGGCTATATCACTTTGCATTCCTACCAGCAAAGAAGGAGAATTCCTCTTGCTCTGCATTCTCACTAGCCTTTGTTACTGTCAGTATTTTTAATTTTAGCTATTCTTTTTATGTGCTTATTTGCCATCTACAAGTGCCTGTTCAAATCTTTTGTCCATTTTCTGATTGTGTTGTTTCTAGTCTACTGTTGGGTTTAGAGTTTTTATATATTCTGGATACAAATCCTTTGTTTAATATTTTATTTGAAAATACTTTCTTCCAGTCTGGTGCTTGTCTTTTTCATTTTCTTGGGTGTCTTTACAAGTATAAAAGGTTTTTTTAGCTTGATTAACTCCAATTTATCAAGTTTTTTCTTTCATGGATGTTGTTTATGGTCTCATGTCTAATAATTCTTTGCCTACCCCCAGGTTATGGATACTTTCCAAGAGATTCATATTCTTGTATTTTACACTTAGGAATGACATATTTTGAGATCATTTTTCTGTAAGATGTGAGATTTTTTTTTTTTTTAGCATATGTATGTCTGATTGTTCCATCACTATTGGTGAAAAGAATCTGTTGCCTTCATCGAATTGATTTGGTCAAAAATCTATTGGCCATATCTGTATGGGTCTATTTCTGTGTTATTTGTTCTGTTTCACTGATCTATGTGTCTACTTCTCTGCTAATACCACACTATCTTGATTATTGTAATTTTATAGTGAGTTTTAAAACCTGGTAGAGTGATTTCTCATAATTCATAATTCTTTTTCAATATTATTTTAGCTTTTCTAGTATCTTTGCCTTCTACATAAATGTTAGTCTTGCCTATACACACCAAAAAGGCTGTCTGAGATTTTTGTTGGAATACATTAAGTCTATAGATAAACTTGGGAGAATTGCCATCTTTACTATGTTAAGTCTTCAGATCCTTGAACATGAAATGTCTCTCCATTTTTTTTTCTTCTCTGATTCATTTTACAAGCATTTTGTAGTTTTCAGCATATAGATATGGAAAACATTCTGTTAGATTTACATTTATTTTAGTTTGCAGGGGGGTACTGTGAATGGTATTGTTTTGAAAGTCAGTTTTCAAACATATATTGCTAGTATATAGACATAAAATAGATTTTTTAGGCAGGTATTTAAATTTATTGTATACATATTAGGTACTCAGTTTAAAAAAGAATAAAATCCTACTCTCTAGAACATGAGAAGACAACAAATAGAACACAGATATGTGCTTTTATACAAATGGACTGAGTGAGCATAAATAAGACTAAGTATGTGACTTTTCAACCACATTTATATTACACAACTTTAAAACTATCTAATCTTTTACAATGACCCATTATTTATTTGAAACTATAGAGCTGGTAGAGGATATATACCATTTAAATTTTAGTTAAGAGGCTATGAAACAATTTTATTGGTGGTATTTATGTGTGGGTAGAAAAGAACTTTTACTGCATACACTATCATGCTTCAGGGGAGATCATTTAACAGTAAAGTTTTTATGTTATAAGAAAAAGCAGGTTTAACTATTAGTTATTTTAGAAATGCCACTATGTATTAAATAGTATATATTCCTTCTCCAACTTCATTCTGTCTCTAAACTTTATCAAATGAAGTGATAGAAGTTAAAATTTTAACATTTTTGATAGTCAAGTTACAAAAGGAACTAAAGAAAGGAATTCACATTTAAAGTATCAAATACCCACTGAGTTTAGCACCTCTTCTTTCTTGCCACAAAGTATCTTCTCCTAGAAATGGGATTATTTAGTTAAGTATCCTACCTGGTGACCTCGGCTACAAACAGAAAGAGGCTGAGAGACCAGAGATGCAGACTCACTAGCATTGATGGAAAGGGACAGTGAAGAGCCATAAGCAGTCCAAGGGACACAGCAGACCACAGCGGCCTGGGTAACAAGAATTGGGTAAAAAACAAGCTAAATCTTCTTAGTATCTGAAGGGAGTCACTCTACACATTATAATGGCTGACTTTCAGACTGACCCAGAATCAAGGAAAGGCAAAAGTCAATATTCTGTTAGTCATGCCAGGGATATTTGTGTGCTTAGTTTGTATTGTGTGATCACGCAAAATCTCTTGTTCATTTTAAAATTGTTTTTTACAGACCTGTTTCATTTTTCCTCAGACGAGCTTACTGAAATCTTAACCAGTATCCCTTCCTAGACGGGACTTCTCCCTCTTATATATACAAATCAGTTTGCCACTAAGTGCCACTTGTCTATTTTTCCCTGTGTTGTGGTGAATTCGAAAAATACTTCTTTCTTTATCTCAGTATAATATAGGGATTATTATAGTGTTTAATAGTTTTTTTTATTTTTATTAAGGTATCAATGATATACAGTCTTATGAAGATTTCACATGAGCAACATTGTGGTTACTACATTCACCCATATTATCAAGTACCCCCCCCACATACCCCATTACAGTCACTGTTCATCAGTGTAGTAAGATGCTATAGAGTCACTACGTGTCTTCTCTGTGCTATACAGCCTTCCCTCTGCTCTCCCCCGTACAATATGTGTGCTAATCATGATACTCTTTAATCCCCTTCTCCGTCCCTTACCGCTTGCCCTCCCCATCCACTTTCCCTTTGGTAACCACTAGTCCCTTCTTGGAGTCTCTGAGTCTGCTGCTGTTTTGTTCCTTCAGTTTTGCATCATTGTTATACTCCACAAATGAGGGAAATTATTTGGTATTTGTCTTTCTCCACCTGGCTTATTTCACTGAGCATAATATCCTCCAGCTCCATCCATATTGTTGCAAATGGTAGGATTTGTTTTCTTCTCATGGCTGAACAGTATTCCATTGTGTATATGTACCACCTCTTCTTTATCCATTGATGGACACTTAGGTTGCTTCCATATCTTGGTGATTGTAAATAGTGCTGCAATAAACATAGGGGTGCATATATTTTTTGAATCTGAGATCTTGCCTTCTTTGGGTAAATTCCAAGGAGTAGGATTCCCTGGTCAAATGGTATTTGTATTTTTAGTTTTTTGAGGAACCTCCATATTGCTTTCCACAATGGTTGAACTAGCTTACATTCCCACCAGCAGTGTAGGAGGGTTCCCCTTTCTCTGCTTCCTCGCCAGCATTTTTTGTTCTTAGACTTTTGGATGAGGGCCATCCTTACTGGTGTGCGATGATATCTCATTGTGGTTTTAATTTGCATTTCCCTGATAATTAGCAATGTGGAGCATTTTTTCATGTGCCTGTTGGCCATCTGAATTTATTCTTTGGAGAAGTGTCTGTTCATATCCTCTGCCCATTTTTTAATAGGGTTATTTGTTTTATGGGTGTGGAGGCATGTGAGTTCTTCATATATTTTGAATGTTAACCCCTTGTCAGATAGGTCGTTTACAAATATATTCTATCATACTGTAGGATGCCTTTTTGTTCTAGTAATCATGGCCTTTGGTGTACAGAAGCTTTTTAGTTTGATGTAGTTCCATTAGTTCATTTTTTATTTTGTTTCCCTTGCTCGAGGAGATGCGTTCAGAAAGAAGTTGCCCATGTTTACAGTCAAGGGATTTTTGCCTATGTTTTCTTCTAAGACTTTTATGGTTTCATGACTTACATTCAGCTCTTTGATCCATCTTGAGTTTACTTTTGTGTATTGAGTTGGACAATAATCCAGTTTCATTCTCTTACATGTAGCTGTCCAAGTGTGCCAACACCAGTGATTGAAGAGGCTATCATTTCCCCACTGTATATCCATGGCTCCTTTATCACATATTAACTGACCATATATGGTTGGGTTTATATCTGGGATCTCTATTCTGTTCCACTGATCTATGGGTCTGTTCTTGTGCCAGTACTAAATTGTCTTGATTACTGTGGCTTTGTATTAGAGCTTGAAGTCAGGGAGAGTAACCCCCCCCCCCCAGCTTTATTCTTCCTTCTTACGATTACTTTGGCTATTTGGGATCTTTTGTGGTTCCATATGAATTTTAGAACTGTTTGCTTTAGTTCGTTGAAGAATACTGTTGGTATTTTGATAGGGATTGCATTGAATCTGTAGATTGTTTTAGGCAGGATGGCCATTTTGACAATACTAATTCTTCCTATCCATGATCATGGGATATATTTCCATTTATTGTTATCTTCTTTAATTTCTCTCATGAGTGTCTTGTAGTTTTCAGGGTATAGATCATTCACTTCCCTGGTTAAGTTTATTCCTAGGTATTTTATTCTTTTTGATGCAGTTGTGAATGGAATTGTTTTCCTGATTTCTCTCTCTGCTAGTTCATTGTTAGTGTATAGGAATGCAGCAGATTTCTGTGTATTGATTTTGTATCCTGCAACTTTGCTGAATTCAGTTTTAGTTCTAGTAGTTTTGTGGTGGATTCTTTAGGGTATTTTATGTACAATATCATGTCATCTGCAAACAGGGACAGTTTAACTTCTTCCTTACCAATCTGGATGTCCTTTATATATTTGTGTTGACTGATTGCTGTGGCTAGGACCTCCAGGACTATGTTGAATAAAGGTGGGGAGAGTGGGCATCCTTGTCTTGTTACTGATCTTAAAGGAAAACTTTCAACTTCTCACTGTTAAGTATGATGTTGGCTGTGGGTTTATCATATATGGCCTTTATTATGTTGAGGTACTTGCCTTCTATACCCATTTTGTTGAAAGTTTTTATCATGAATGGATGTTGAATTTTGTCAAATGCTTTTTCAGCATCTATGGAATGATCATGTGATTTTTGTCATTCTTTTTGTTGATGTGGTGGATGATGATGGGTTTTCCAATATTGTACCATCTTTGCATCCTTGGAATAAATCCTACTTGATCAAGATGTATAATCTTTTTGATGTGTTTTTGAATTTGGTTTGGAATATTTTGTTGAGTAGTTTTTGCATCTATGTTCATTAGGTATATTGCTCTCTAATTTTCTTTTTTTGTGGTGTCTTTGCCTGGTTTGATATTAGAGTCATGCTGGCCTCATAGAATGACTTTGGAAGTATTTCCTCCTTTTCTACTTTTTGGAAAACTTTAAGGAGGATGGGTATTAGGTCTTCACTAAATGTTTGTTAAAATTCAGCAGTGAAGCCATGTTGTCCAGGCATTTTTTTCTTTGTAGTTTTTTGATAACCAATTCAATTTCATTGCTGGTAATTGGTCTGTTCAGATTTTCTTTTTCTCCTGGGTCAGTCTTGGAAGGTTGTATTTTTCTAGAAAGTTGTCCATTTCTTCTAGGTTATCCAGTTTGTTAGCATATAATTTTTTATAGTATTCTCACATAATTCTTTATATTTCTGTGGTGTCCGTAGTGATTTTTCCTTTCTCATTTCTAATTCTGTTTATGTGTGTACACTCTCTTTTTCTCTTGATAAGTCTGGCTAGGGGGTTATCTATTTTGTTTATTTTCTCATACAACCAGCTCTTGGTTTCATTAATTCTTTCCATTGTTTTATTTTACTCAATTTTATTTATTTCTTCTCTGATCTTTATTACATCCCTCCTTCTACTGACTGTGGGCCGCATTTGTTCTTCTTTTTCTAGTTTCAGTAACTGTGAGTTTAGACTGTTCCTATGGGATTGTTCTTTCTTAAGATAGGACTGAATTGCTATATACTTTCTCCTAGAACTACCTTTCCTGTGTCCCAGCAAAGTTGGGGCATTGAGATGTTGTTTTCATTTGTCTCCATGTATTACTTGATATCTATTTTAATTTGGTCATTGATCCATTGATTATTTAGGAGCATGTTGTTATGCCTCCATGTGTTTGTGGCTTTTTTGTTTTCTTTGCATAATTTATTTCTAGTTTCATACCTTGTGGTCTGAGAAGTTGGTTGGTACGATTTCAATCTTTTTAAATTTACTGAGGCTCTTTTTATGACCTAGTATGTGATCTATTCTGAAAAATGTTCCATGTGCACTTGAGAAGAATGTGTATTCTGTTGCTTTTGGTTGGAGTGTTCTGTAGATGTCTGTTAGATATCTCTGTTCTAATGTGTTGTTCAGTGCCTCTGTATCCTTACTTATTTTCTGACTGGTTTTTCTGTCTTGGAGGGAGTGCTGTGTTGAATCTCCTAAAATGAATGAATTGCATTCTTCTTCCCCTTTTAATTCTGTATTTGTTTCTTATATGTTGGGTGCATAGATATTTATAATGGTTATATCGTCTTGTTGGACTGACCTCTTTATCATTATATAATGTCCTTCTTTGTTTCTTGCTACTTTATTTCTAGTGAAATCTATTTTGTCTGCTACAAGTACTGCAACACCTGCTTTTTTCTCCCTATTGTTTGCATGAAATATCTTTTTCCATCCCTTCACTTTTAGTCTATGTATATCTTTGGGTTTGAGGTGAGTTTCTTGCAGGCAGCATATAGATGGGACTTGCTTTTTTATCCATTCTGTAACTCTGTGTCTTTTGATTGGTGCATTCAGTCCATTTACATTTAGACTGGTTATCAATAGGTATGTACTTATTGACATTGCAGGCTTGTATTCATGGTTACCAAAGGTTCAAAGGCCCCTTCTTTACTAACAGTGTAACTTAGCTCACTTATTACGCTATTAAAAACAAAATCTAAAGATTCTTTTTTTCTCCCTCCTCCACTCTTTATATGTTAGGTGTCATATTCTGTACTGTGTATCCCTTGACTGACTTTGTGGGTAGCTGATTTAATTTTGCATTTGCTTAGTAATTAATTGGTCTACTTCCTTTACTGTAGTTTTATTTTCTCTGGTGACAGGTATTTAGCCTTTCTCTGGAGCACTTCCATCTAGAGTAGTCCTTTTAAAATACACTGTAGAGATGATTTGTGGGAGCTAAATTCCCTCAGTTTTCGCTTATCTGGAAATTGTTTAATCCCTGCTTCAGATTTAAATCATAATCATTTTGGATAGAGTATTCTTGGTTCAAAGCCTTTCTGTTTCATGGCATTAAATATATCATGCCACTCCCTTCTGGCCTATAAGGTTTCTGCTGAGAAGTCTGATGATAGCCTGATGGGTTTTCCTTTGAAGGTGATCATTTTTCTCTCTCTATCTTCTTTTAATACTCTGTCCTTATCCTTGATCTTTGTCATTTTAATTATTATATGTTTTGGTGTTGTCTTCCTTGGGTCCCTTGTGTTAGGAGATGTGTGCACTTCCATGGTCTGAGAGACTATTTCCTTCCCCATATTGGGGATGTTTTCAGCAATTATTTCTTCAAAGACACTTTCTATCCCTTTTTCTCTCTTTCTTCTGGTACCCGTATAATGCAAATATTGTCTGTTTGGATTGGTCAGAGTTGTCTTGTTATTCTTTCATTCTTAGAGATCCTTTTTTCCCCTCTTTGCCTCAGCTTCTTTGTATTCCTGTTCTCTAATTTCTATTCCATTTACCATCTCCTCTACCTCTTCTAGTCTGCTTTTAAATCCATCCATTGTATGTTTCATTTCAGATTCCACATTTTTCAGTTTCTATCTCTCCCTTGAATTCTTCCTTTATATCTTGAATATTTTTCTGTTGCTCTGTTAACATGTTTACGAATTTTATTTCAAAATTTTTATCAGGAAAATTAGTGATTTCATTTTCACTGAGCCCTCTTTCTGGTGTTTGGGAGATTTAAGATTGAACAAGGTTCTTCTCCCTTTTCATAATCCTACTGAATAATGTGGAATAATAGCTTTGTGTATAGCCCTCTAGTGCCCAGAAGCTCTACTCTTCAGAGCTTCCCAGCACCTGGAGCGATGGCAGGGATCACTGGTGAGTGGCGCCAGTGTCTGCTGTGAGGAAAGAACACTTTCCTCACAGCAGACACTGTGAGGAAAGAGCTCTTTCCTGCTTCTGGCCACGGTGCCTGCCTCCACTGTCAGGGCCAGTGAGCTGAGTGGGCAGGCAGCAGCCCCTGCGATATGCCCTTGTAGCTGCCATAAGCAGGGCTGCCCTCTAGCTGGTTCGACGTGATGGCATGGGCAGCAGGTTTGTGAGCAGGTGCTGGCCAAGAGGAAGGAGCAGCAGGCTGCGTATCATGGTGGTGGGCCCCAGAGCTGTGCTGCCAGCCAGGAGGATGGGGTGGCTTAAGCTCCTGAAAGTTCCCAACCTGCTGGGATGAGTGTGCTGGGATGATTTTGTCCACCTGTCCCTTCTCCTGAGCAGGAAGCTCTGTGTAGTCCTTACCCCTTTAGCAGCCTTCTTACTGTTTGGAAGTCTTTCAAAGTGCCTGCCTTTCTTTTGTCCCAGAGCAGCTGGTTGTGGGAACCTGTTCTCCACAAGCAGCTAGAATCTCAGTCTCTCTGAGTATTCCACCTATCTTTGCTTTCCAGATTCTGTAGTATTAAATGATAGTATTTAAAACTTAATCTTAGTACCTAGATTGAAAAATATCCTTCAAAGATTCACAAGCTTTGTCCCTAAAGCAAGCTATAGTAAATTTATGTTTTACAATATGAGTCTCATGCCTACTAGGCAATATATTTCCAGAGCTCTTGGAAATATGCATGCCCTCTGTACTTCACTAGGTACATGAAGGGATATGAGGAAAGTATCTCAAAAGTACACAATCAATCTTTCTTCCTGGGATTTCTTATAACCAAAAAGGACTATAATAGTGCTGTCCTTGGCAATGAATATATGTATAGTCATTTCTAAATGCACAACAGCAGCAGCAAGAGATACTAACAGCCATGCCAATGTGTTAACTGGACCTCTCTCCCGCTTTTTCTCTCTCTCTGTATTACTACTGAGTGTCACAGCTAAGAAATATATAGGGTCCTTTTGGCTTTGGGGCAGATGCTCTCAGAAGACCACTAACCCTGCTTAGCTGAATGCCTGAGGCACCTGTGACCAGTTTAAACTGCTCAGTTAACAGCTTAATCTGCCCCACACTAGAAAAAGCAAGACTGTGTAAAGGCAGAGTGTTCACTGCTCATGCTAAAACATCCAGGCATTAAACATAGTAAAATCATGTAGGCCAGGGACATATCATATAGAACTATATTATCACAGTCACATTTAATTATGTTTACAACAATTTTCCAATTCTAAAGATAGAATTAAAGGCAACTACATACTACAATACAATGGAAAGAGTTGAGGACTTAAATAATGTTAAAATATGCAGCTTGGGGGCTCAGGGAGAACAGTCCATACATTGAGCTGTACCTATAAATTAGTTAGATTAGTGCTTGAGAGAAGGAAAAAGTGATACCAGTGTTTTCTTTTCACAGCTTTGCTTCGTAAAGAAAGGGAAGAAAAATCCAGAGGGACTTTTTGTGCCAACACCACTTATTGGATACTCCATTCTCTTCTCACTGAGGTGGAATGTAATCTCATCACGTACTCACTGAACACATATCCAAGTCTGTGTGTAGATTTGAATTTGTTCCATTGATTTATCTGCCTAGTTATCTGCCAATACTACACTGGGTTAACTATCCTTTGCTATTTAGTTCAACGTATTTATTTTTTACTTAATAAATACTTATGTAACACCATGTGCCAAACACTATGTTGAGTGATTTATAAGTATTAAATAAATCATTTCATCTTCAAATATGGCCACAAAGTGGGTCTCACTATTGAATCCATCTTACATATTAGGAAATATAAGCACCAAAGGAGTGACATCAGTTCTAGATCCCGCACCCATATCCAGTGCAAATGCCCATGCCCCTGTCAAGATTTCCAGGAATTCCAAAGGACTTAATTTCTCATGGTAACTTTTTGGTCTAAGTCTGTTTTTGTGAAATCTTAATTTCAACAGTGTTTCCTTTCACAGAGCTATTTTCTCCTCTCTGCCATGTGCCTACTAAGAAGAGCAACCTTTTCTTTTTTCTTGATGTCTCTAAAGCACTCCTGTTCTCACAAGGTCCTTTATGTAATAGTCATATTTACAGAATGTTTGAAAAGTGGACAGCTATTATTACATCTCAGCATTGAAACGTCTTTCAGTTCACTATCAGGGATATGTTATCATCTGTTTCTCTAGTTTCCAGCCTCCTGTCTCTTTCTTTCTCTATATATACATATATAGATAGATAACTGTTTTCTGTAAAAAAAAAAGCATATAAATATATAAAATTTTATATGTAATATCTACAATTTATATATAGCACATGTTATACAACATAAATATAAATAGTATTTATGCACAATATATTTTTTGACATATAATATATATATTTTTTGTTTTCTTTTTCCTCTTTCCCTACCCTGTCCCTGCCACACCAAAACACACTTACCTCTTCTCACTTTTATTCTGTATCTTACCCTCCTCAAAGTCATATTTACACAGAAAATTAGCTTTTACATCTAAAGTGTCCTATTCAGGTGGTTGCTAAAATAATAAAATGGGCATCTACTCTGGATTGAAAGGCTGCCAACTCAGTGACAGAAACAGCTGTAGCAATTGACCCCTTTCTCATCATTAAAATATTTCTTGTTAATTTATATTCCTGTTTAGTAAACATAAACTCATTGACTATTACAACTGCAAGATGCATTTGATATATAGTTTTAAATATTTTATAGACCCATAGTTCCCAACTTGGTTGCACATTGGAATCACCAAAGGACTTTAAAATACTGATACCTGTGCACACCCTCAGATATTCTGATTAAATTAGCTTGGGTGTTGTTTGGTTACCATAACTTTTTTTTTTAATTTCTCAGGAGATTTTAATGTGTAACCAAGCTGAGAATCAGTTATAGATCCAGAAAAAGAAATCTGTACGTGGTCAATGGATTAGTTAAGGACAGAGCTGGATTTAAATTCATCTTGATACTTAATTCCTTGTTCTATCGTTTACTGTGTTACCTGGAGTGAATTTCATAATGGTTCTATGGTCACTATGCCAACCACTTGTATTCTATCTGAGTTCAAAGTTGGGAAGTGCTGGAAGCTGCCATAGTAGAGATCAAGGAGATATGTGTACATTCATGGAAACCCTATTGCTTTTTTAGGGGTCACCCCTAGAATCTAAAATAAGTTTACTAATAAATTAAATTATTTACATAATAACATTTATTTATTATGGTGTTTATTTTTTTCCAAATACTAATTTTGTCCAAATATGTTTATTTGGAATATATTTTTTCAAAATTTATTATTTATTTAACATGATAAAAGCAAGGGTTCTCTAAGCCAGCTGCACAAAGAGAAGGAAGTAAAGGAAAGGATAATAGTTCTCTAACAAGTCCCTTATATTAGTTTTCTATGCTGTATAAGGAATTAACAAATTCACTATGGCTTAACACAGCATCCATTTATTAGCTTACAGTTTTGAAGGTCAGAAGTCTGGCATGGTGTGGCTGGGTGCTCTGCTCAGGGTATCTAATCGCAAGGCGGAAACCAAGATATTGACTAGGTAGAGTTCTCAT
>JAVSCE010022588.1:0-91354 GCA_032199065.1 Smutsia gigantea | reverse complement strand
AGGTGGCAAATATTTCATTTGATAAGGCAATCAGAACAATTTTGTAGAAGACCTAATAGAGTATTATTAATAAATAATAGTATTGTTAATAGAGTGTTATTCTCAGCTGACTCTCTTAGAGATTTTGGTGGCCCAAAGCAGGATGTGACGCTAGGCAGGTAAACAGAAAAGTCATCTATGGAGGGGACAGGCAGCCGCTCACAGTGTGGACAGAGGGGACCAGCCTGGCTGCGTGGGAAACATGGCTGAGCGCAGGCGACACTGGGGAACGTCCTCTCGGTCGCCGCCCCTGGTGACTCTGGACTCTTGGCAACTGTGGATAATCTCCAACGGGCCTGGGCCTCTGGGCCGCTTCTCCAAGATCGACAGTCCTGGGTGTAGCGTTTGGTTGGAGCACCAGGCCTGCATCTCTTTCCAGCTTCTGGAGGTAAAGACCATCCGTACACTTCATTTTTGTAGGAGAAGGTAGAGCCAGTTTTCCTATTTTAGGGTTCCTCCTAATAGGAAGAGTGTTCAGTGTGGGCAGCTTTAAGAACACCTGCCCACTAGAATAACGTGTGAGTATTCCGAAGGGCCTCCCAAGACAGCTCCCTCATCCAAAAGACTGCCTCCCTGAGGATCTCAGGCGCTGAGACGGGTGGGTGGGGAGACCTGCCCGATGGGACAGGTGGAAGCCGTAGGCGTGGCAGCTCAGCTCCTCTGGTTATAAATCCAAGCGCTGTTGGTTGCATCGGCCTCAGTAAGTGCTCAACCAGTATTTGCTACACAAATGAATGGCTTGTTGGATCTTCAACTCTGTAATCACCTGCCTTAAATACATCGTGAAAAGAGTTAGGAAAGAATTATTAACAGATAAAATCTAAGGACACTGGAGTAAGTTATTTAATCTCTCTAGATGTCAGTCATTTTATAATATAAGGAGGTTGGCTGATATCTGAGAACTTACCTTTGAACAAACTGCAGAAACAATTTTTGTCACATAAAAGACAACTGGAAATGTGAACAATGGCTAGATTATTTGATGATGTTAAGAAATTACTACTGACTTTTTTTAGGTGAGATAATGATATGCTTTGGTTCTCAAAATTGTACCTTTCTTTAAAGATACGTGCTGAAATAATTTTGGATGAAATGTGGTGATGCCCAGGGTTTGCTTCATAATGAATTGGAGCAGGAAAACAGGTAGGAAAAAAGATATAAAAATCCCTGAGTTGGTCATTGTTAAGATTTACCGGTGTGAATGTGGGGGTTTGTGGCACTGTTCTGCCTATTTTTTATGGGTTTGAAAATTTCCATAAGGAAATGCTTTTAAAAACTCATACTTCTTTCCCTGCAGCCCTGGCAGTGCCCATCGCAGTCAAGCTTGTGGTGGACACCGGTAGTTGTTCATTTAATAATTTAATTTCTCTTGCTCCCTGGCTACTTCCTGAAAGAACCCCCTATTCCATCCTGCTGTCTGCTCCTCCGCACACAGGCCCTGTGACCCAAAGCCAAGTGACCCCAGCCCACCTCCAGCCCACATCAGTCTCAGCTGATCAGAGTGAGCCCAACCTGCTCGCCAGCGATTGGTCTGGAAGGACACGAGGTGCAAGGAGAGGACTTCTGAGAAGTTTCTTCCCTAGACTCCTGGAGGGCTTCTGGAAGCACTTTTCTCCTGCTAGGAGGAAATAAGTGGCCCCAAATGCCCCCAGCAGCCGTGCTGCATCCCCGAGGAACCCAGCTCCAGGATGAAGCCAGCAAACTGCCAACAGCAGAACAGAGAGATGGGAAAACCCAACTCCTTGACAAGGGTGCTGAACTGCTGGATCAAACAAGCCTGAAGTCCACCCTCTCTCTGGATGCCCCATTACACGATATAATAAATGTCCTTATTGTTTGGGTCAATTTGAATTTTACAACAAGAGTATTTTTAACCACGATACCCTAAGAGATACAGTGCTCAGCAAACATAAGCCCTGACTATGGTGGAATGAAGACTGAGATAGAGGGAGGGATCCCCCATCTCACACTTGCACCGTTGTTTGGAGAAAAAAGAAGGGCCGTGGTGGGAAGGGTCTTTCAGAAGGTGCAGCTATTGGCATGTTCTGGAATGATTTCACCCAGACAGGCAGTTCTTCCCAATGTTAGACCTTCCTGCTTTGAATGCCACTCACTTGAAGCTCCAGACACAAGACCAAGTGTCACCAATAGGAAAGCGGTGCCCAGCCGTTGCTGCTGTGGATCGCCTTTGGAATACGGTGGCACCCATTCCTTCGCAGAACACTCATCACAGCAGTCATGCAAGTCCACTTTTATTATAAAGGGGTGCTGGGGGCCGCCGTGAACAGGAGCAGGAGGCTTGGGGCCCGGCCATCTCCCCGAACGATTCCTGCCTCTTTGCACCTCCATTCTTCCCATCAGCGAGAGATCCTGTAAATATGCACATTTGATGGTGTCTTTTCCTTTCCTAGAGCCTGTTGCTTGCTTCCCACTATGAAGCGGTTCTCCCTGCCGCTGCCTCCCTTCCCTGACTGCCTCCCCTCTGGAGTCCTGGACCTCTTGGGTTCCTTGAACGCACCCCCTTCTCTCCCCTCAGGACTTCCCAGGGGGCTGAGCCCTCGGTTGGCTTGGAGCCGTCTGCTCTCTGTCCCTCCCACTCATTTGCCTGTAGCTGACTCCTCTAAGTCCTACCTTAAATGATGCTTCCTTGGGGAGAAGGTTTCTTACTCTATCTCCCACCCCACAGCCAAGTTACATCCTCTTTACGGGGATCTTCAATGTAATTGGGAACTTCGGCTTCACATCTTTCTTCTCCACTGGATTATAACCTTGAAGAGGGAGAAATTGTTTCCCCATTGGTCCACCTGGCCTCCCAAGCACCTGTCACAGGGCCTGGCACATAATCGGAGGGCAGGAAATAAAAGTTTGTTGGCTGCCTGTCAGGTGTAGCCACTACTGTAGTTCCTCCCAGAAGTGTGGCCCCAGTGATGCCGCCACCAAACTCGGCCTCTTAAGCAACCACAGAGCGTCATACCCTCCCACGTGAGAGGGCAGAGCATGGAAAGAAACAGACGCAGACAAATTGGAGTCCAACTTGGAACGATGTTGCTGCCTCATAGAGGGAAAATGGCTTATTATAATTCAGGCCATTCTCCTCCCAAGCACCCTTGTTTCTTAATGTTTGTCCTAAAATGTTTTGTGCGACTCAAAGATACAGACAACAGACTTGAAACAGAAAGCAAGGGCTGAGAGGAAGAAAGGCTGGAGCCATTTCCCGCTCACTGCAGTACACACCAGGGGAGAGAGTCCTTGTTCCCCTGTGTTCTCCGTGATAAGGAGAAGTTTTAAAGTTCCCAGTCAGCGCTCTTCCCTTGGCTGCAGGGGGGGTCTGGTGGGAGAAGTCACTTCTCTGATCCCCGCGGCTGAGGAACATGGTAAGCACCGGGGCGGGAACTGCGGGTTCCTCTTCAGGGACCCTCTGGAGCGGCTGCATTTCCTGAAAGGCGATGTGGAGGGTGGGGAGGGGGTACACCCTACCCCCCGTCAGGGTCACAGGAGCCTCATCTTCACCCTGGGCATGAGAATGCCCTCTGGCCTTCTGAGTCAGCCATAACCAGTAGAAACTCATTGCCAGTGTCCCTCTGTTATAATCATGGAGTCACTGTACCCTGGAGTCAGATGTGGAATGGTGGGCACTGTTCGGCCAGGGGTTTCCTGACTCCACGCATGGGGTGGAGTGGGAGTGAGGCCGGGGTGGGGGCAGCTGAGGCCAAGAGAGCCCAAAGGCAGCTAAGGCACCATCCCTCCTGTGGGTGGGCCTGGCCACAAGGACCTGGCAGCCTGCGATGGGGAGGACGGGGAAGGCCCGAAGGTGGGAAGCACGGGGAAAGCTTGTCAGAAGGTACAGCAGGCCTAGGCTTGAATTCAGGCTGCGTGACTGAGAGCCCGTCACCTCTCTGACACTCACTGCCTTGTGGTGGGCCAGAGAGAGGTGTATGTGGATTCCCTACCCACAGGAGGCTCTAGGTTCAAGAGGCGGCTCGTATAGTTACGACACAGAGGCTGAGCTCGAGAACCTCCCCACCCCTGCCCTCCTCCTTCCCTGCCTCCTTCAGAATGGCTCCCACATGCAAACTGACCTGGTCAGTCCTGGGGAGGAAGCTTCCAGTGCCTCCCTGGGGCCTGAAGCAGAACTTCTCGAACTTTTCTGCTGAAGTATCCCTAGCAAGAGCGAATGCAAGAGCAGCAGAGATGAAGTTTCTTTTAAAGTCCCTTGTATCTTAAATATTCATGTGAATTTTTGGATCTCATTCTATAATCAAACTTGTTTTAATATAAATATATTATTTTCTTCACATATTCATGTAAAGTGTGCAGTTCTAAGAACTTGCTGGGAGAAGGGTCTGGGTGGTGAGGATGAGAAGGGAGGGCTTGGCCCCTCACATCTGAACCTTTGTTTTAACTCTCCCCGTAATCTTAAGAGGAGAGACTTTCTTTTCTGTGAAAGAATGAAAACACTGCAGCTGTTAGAAAGCAGAGCGGGAGGGTGCCCCTCAGCCGTGCAAGTTCCAGACAGAGACCCTTGTCAACAGCCTCTGTGGCACCTGTGTTTCCATTGGCCTCGCTGAGCTGTTGGACATCCCTGTGCCCTGGAGCCTGTGAGGTGCATTCCGATCATTCAGGCGCTGCAGACATTGTCCTAAAGAGCAGCAGCCTCCTGCCCATATTCCCTTCTGTTAATTAAACAAGCTTCAGCCATAAGTCAGCTCTGCCAGAAACCCAGAGAAGTGACAGGAGGGAATCTAACTTCCAAAGGTCCTCGCCTGATCTTTATTTTAGAAGTCGCTGAACTTGATGAGGACCAATTGTCCAGTGGAATCGTGAGCTGGTAGCTAGCTTCTCAGGGATCTGTTTGCATGAAGAGAGGAGGTGATGTGCAGGTCCAAGCCTGGTGGGGAGGAAAGAGCTGGATGTCATGGAGTCTGTGTCCCCTGCCCTGTGGACGAGGGGTGGGATCAGAAAGAAGCTGCAGGCAGGTTAATGAGCGGCTTGCAACAGAGACTTCGGAGACCCAGATGCTTAGGACCAAATACAGCACAGGGTTGGGATGAAGGTCCATCTGCAGGACACACAGAGGCTCAAGGAGGAAGGCGGTGCCTCTGGAGAGCCTGGTCCACACAGCTGTGAGGGGCTTCATGGGCAGCCGTGAGCAGTGAGGGAGGCAGGCAGAAAAGTCTGAGAGAGATTATTCTTCCACACAGAGAAAACGCCAGCAATACCCAGCGGGAGCCTTCCAGGGGACGCCAGGGCAGAGGCAATGGGCCAGTGTAATTTAATGTTTATGTTTATGTGGTCTAATAAAGATTCACAACCAAGGAAACCTTGGGGAAGTTCAGCTTAGAGAAAAATTCCATCAACAAGCATTTAATCATGTGACCTTTTTTGCCTAAAAACAAAAACTCGATAGACAAACTGGAACTTACACATGGAATTCATTTGCCCCTTTAAAGTGGTACTTCAGAAGGTTATGCACACTTTCCAAAATGCTCATGATATTTGCAGAAATCATCTTTGGGAACTGACTCCAGAGCCTCGTATGAGTCAGACTTTAGAGTCAGCTGTTTGATCACCCAGCTTCAGATATGCCTTTGAATAATTTTTGTTTGACCTCAGAGATAAAAATCCTCCATCAAATGACGATACTCTTCACCAACTCTTTTTCTCTGTAGGCTGTAAATTTCTTGAACCAGTGGAGCATGTCTGGCTCGTCTTCGGCTACCCAAGCCCTGGCCAGGCACTTAAGAAATGCTTGATCGGTGTTTCGTTCTGTAGTTATTCACTCCATTCCAGAAGGCTGTGTCTATCACTGCTGTGTCTTATACACATTGCAGACATCAAAACGTTCGCCTTCTCTTCTCAGATGGCTTTTTGGTCTTAAACAGTTAACATTTACTCCAGAAAAGGAAGGGTTATTCTAAATCTGCATCCATCAAAACCCACAGCAGACATGCCTTCTGGAACATCAACCGTTTAGCTTTTTCTGTTGGTTGATGTCACAGAGAACAGTCTGTCAACATTTTCCCCTATGCTGCTTTTCTTTTCGGGGGGGGGCATAGAATAAAGATGAAAAAGCACAGCTCTGGGAGCACACAGAACAGAGAGCTGGCACTCGAGGGGTTGATTATGTATTCACTTATTTATTATGATTTTTAAAAAACAGCCCAGCTGCTTCAGCTTATACAAACTGGGCTGAAATATTTCACTCAATAGTATTCTCATCTGGTGGTTACAATACTGAGTGATTTAATGCAAAGGTTTTCTTAACCCTAAAAGGAGAAAATAAAAATTAAGTAAAAATACTGTTAGTGCCTGAAACTGGGATTTAAACATTCAAGTGTTTTCAAGGAATGGCCACTGCTCTGCCGCCTCCTCCCTGTGATAACAGCCATGCTTTCCAGTGCTGTACGTGGGCGTCACTGTACCTGATGGGGTTTTCCAAGTGCTCACATGAATCCCTCGTGTGATCTGGAAAGCAGAGGCCCAACCTGTTCACATGTATCTTGTGAAAGGCTCCCAGGTGATTCTGATGAGGCCTTTGGCTGAGAATATGTGACCTACAGCCGTCTGACCCTGCAGTCTCTCACCAGTGATTATCACTATGCCTGATAAGTTACGTTTTGGTCTAAGGATGGACTAGCCCAATTCCAGCTATCTAAGACAGAAGGAGGAAATTGTGGGCTCATGTAACCATAAAGTCCACGGACCAGTTTGGCACAGACGTTGCTCAATTCAGCTACTCAAATAGTGACAAGATCGAGCTTGTCTCATCTCTTGGCCTGGCCCCCTTAAATTGGGGCTTTTCTCAGCAGAGCTCTTTTGTGAAGACAAGACAGCCTCCAGCTACTCTGCCTTCATACCCTCAAGTCCATCAGAAAGTCAGCCTCTATTTCTCAACTATTGGAATCAAACAGTTGACTCTCCTTGGTCTGAATGGGGTCCCAAGTAAGTGCCCACTTCATCTGCACCAGGCAGGTTTCACTGGCAGAGTACAGAAGCCACTCTAGATATTTAAAGCAGAGAGGGATTTAAGTCCAGTATTGGGTACTTGCAAAATTGTTGGGTGATCTGAAGGAGAGAGTTCTAGGTTGACTCTTCAGAAATGACTCCCTGAACTGACCTGCTAGAACACTCAGAAAGATGGCAGAATCAGGCCGCCACCATGAGAACAGTTCATTTCAAGACCACATGTCATATTTGTGCTCAGGGATCAGGAGACCAGGAAGCTGATGGCAATACTCCCACTGCCACCAAGTTGCTTCTGGAACCCAAGACACAATTGACCGGATGTTGGGCCACTGCTTTAGGAGAAAGTGTCCATGAGCATGCATGCCTACAGAAAATGTGAAAGTCACAGAGAAACTGTCTCTTCTGCATTCCAGCCTTCCAAACCTAGTTTGAGTGGAAAATTTTGGATAATTTGCATTCAGATCATTGCCTATAAAAGAGTCTAGAAAAGATACTTTTTAGCTGTATTGGTCCTACAATGTGGACAGTGTACTGGGGAGTGGCTGGAAAGCATTACGAGGGCCCACGCACCACTGGAGGAGGCTGAGAGGGGACAAGGCTTTCCTAGGCAAGGCCTTGAGCCACCCCCGTCCACCCCAGCTTCTGGGACTATCCAGGGTCAAGTCCACCTGTAGCCCAGGGACTAATGGTGGCGTGAGGTTGGTTGTACAGAGGAAATTTAAGGTGTAGTGTGACCATTATACTGTTGCTGGAAGGAGGGGTAAAAAGTGCTGGGTGACAAAACGAAAAAATGTCCCCGCAAATGTACATGATGCTTTATTTGTTTACAAGTACCTTCCCCTACACTACTCCATTTGAATTTCACAGAAGGCCAGGAGGGGGGAAGGCAAACTACTATTATTCCCATCTTATAACTGAGGCAGTCCAGACTAAGAGGTTAGGAGCTCGCCCATGCAGATTTCTTTTAGTTGCAGAGAGGGAGCGCTCAGATGCAGACCCAGTCTCCTGACTCAAATCTCATTCCCTTCGGCTGGAGCAGAACACGAAAGAAAATTCTTTCTGAAACAAAGGCTCCAACCCCCAGCCCTCGTGTGCAGAGTGTTGCGCCAGAGGCCTGAGCAGGAAAGCATCCCCTGTGCTCCGGCAGCTGTGGTCAGGTTGCAGCGCGGGGACACGGAGGAGTCTTGCACGAGAGAAGAGGTGGGAAACTTGCATAAGCACTGGGATGTTTTGCCCTTCCTTCATTTGGTCTTTATTTGAAGAATGCAACAGGGGTTTTTGTGTTTGTTTGTTTACTGCCGAGTTTCCAAGATGCCACAGTATCATTTTAAATATCTGAATTTAGGGCATAGATTTGGCTTGTGTTTCTCCCCAACAGCAGTATTTGTAGCATTAGCCATTTCCACGTAAAAGCAAAATCTTCTTGGATAACAGGTCAAAGCAAATCCTTCTCCTAGCCTTCCTTGTGGGCTGTGCAATGACTGGGTCTGCAAAAGGCAGATTCGAGCTACACAGAGCTGCTGCCTGCATTACAAACGCCTCCTGGTGTCGGCACCCAGGAAAACCTCCACTCCTGGGTCGGCAAGAACTTCCTCTCGGGCCACCAGAGTGACAGAGATCTCAACACTGGGCGGCAGAGCACCCTCATGGCACCACATCTTGAAGAAGGGGACTTGCTTCAGGGCCAGTGGGGCAACAAAAATTTGGGGGCATGATCTTGGGGAAGAAGAGGAAGCATCAGGGCTCGCCTCCCGGAAGTTCTGCCTCGAAATCAGACCCTGCCGTGTGCAGGTGGCCCCACCCGCTGGGCGCTGGGGCCAGGACCGGGTGACCAAGGAGGTTCTTCCTCTCCACATGCGCAGTGGGGCCTCCGACTCCTACCCTCCTCACCATCTGTCTTAGTCAGCTCAGGCAGTTCCAACAATTACCACGGACTGGGTGGTTTAAATACCAAAATTTCTTTCTCACGGTTCTAGAAGCTGGGAAGTCCAAGATGGAGGTGCTGCCAGTTTCTGTTCTGGGGAGACCCTCTTCCTGATTCGCGGAAAGCCTGCTCGGGCCTTCACGTGCTGGAGCGCAGAGAGAGCGAGCCAGCTCTCTGGTCGCCTGAGAACACTAATTCCATTCATGGGGGCTCTACCCTCATGACCCTGTTACCTCCCAAAGGCCCTGCTTCCTAACGTCATGCGGGTAAGGATTTCAACATATGGGCTGGGAGAAAACAAACATCCAGTCCACGACGCCGTCGTGCTACAGAGCAGGCCTTGGGTCGGAGCTGGCCACTCCCGGGGGCCTGGCCGAACCGGGTGAAGGTGGGCCAGTCTCCTCATGGTCACGCCGGGCCCCGGCAAAACCTCTGTGACATTTCACACAGCGAGCTGGTTGGTTCTCGTTTCTCTCGTTGTTTGACTTGAACATAGTTAAGAAACTACTTCTGTTATGGGCTGAATTATGTCTCCCCAAATTCAGATGTTGATCTCCTCGCCCCCAGCACCATAGAACGTGACTGTATCTGGATAGAGGGTCTTTAAAGAGGTTGTTAAATCAAGATGAGGTCATTCAGGTGGGACCTCATCCGATAGGACCGGTGCCCTCAGAGGAACAGGAGATCAGGCTGCGGACACAGAGGGAAGACCATGTGAAGATGCAGGGAGAGCCCACCTGTCTGCAAGCGAGCAGACAGGCCCCCAAAGAAACCGGCTCTGCCAGCACCTTCATCCTGGATGTCTAGCTTCTGGGATGGTGAAACAATAAATTTCTGTTGTTGAAACCACCCAGTCTGTTGTACTTAGTCCCTAGCAGACTAATATGCCTTCTCTCCAGACCAGCTGGTGGTATAATATCCTGCCTCTGTACCTGAACCCTTTTTCTTAATAGCACCACTGATAATTTGCCGAGGCCATCACCACAGGCATGGGCTTGGAGTCCTTTCCCAAGTACAAGCACGAAATCATCCACATGCACCCTCACTCTTTCCCTCTTTCCTCTGGCCCTCTAGGGCCGGGGCACCCAGAGGCTTGCCAGGGGCTTCTGGCTGGAGAACATGCCATGGCGGGGAGCAGAGAGGAGGAGAGGGCCTTTGTGGACCCGAGGCACCTTCTTGGTCCCCACCTTTACCGTTCTAGCCAGTGGATTCACCAAATACTACACCACCCATTTCTTCTCTGCTTTGGGGGTTTCATCCAGCTGGACCCAAGCTTATTTCCAAGTACATCAGCACAACACACAGACACACATACTGCCTGGACTGCCTCTTGTTTCCTAGGCAGGGTTAGTACCTTATTTCATGCAGGCAGGACAGGCTGATCATGGTCACGCACCTTAGCTGATCAGACATTATCAAGGATGGCAGCTGACACACCATCTTGCTCTCAGCCCTTCACAGTATAGCTGTGTCCTTGGTACAGTGTTTTGTGAACTCTTAGGAGGATAAGTGTTAGCTGCATCACTAGTGGTTGCACATACAGACTGCCCCTCGCCCTCAGATGGCTCATAGCACCTAGTGGTTAGCCAATCCCAACCTTTCCATCGGCACCCCGACGCAGTCGAATTTATATATCCCCTGTGTCCTTGCCAGTCTCCCCTTTGTGGAACCTCTTCGTCCTCCATGCTGTACCCAGCACAAGCCCTGCTCAATTGATATTTCCTGTAGGAATACATTATGCTCACAATTTAGGTTAATTTGCACTTATTAGCAATTTTAATTTCAAAGTATTTCTTTTTCATTCTCACTGCACCTGTCATAGCAGTTAAGGATACAGAGACACATGAAAATAGAAGGGATTTAGAGGAATCTCCACTCTGATTTTCCAAACATAGTTGTCCCTTTATTCTCTCTGGGTCTCATGCTCTTAAGACGAGTCTCTTCTGAAATAATTAGCGCAGCATTTTAGCATTTTCCACACTAGGTTTGACTGTGCCCGCACAGCTCCAGGAGCAAGCCTGGGTGAGGCTTCCTCAACACTATCATTCCAGACCCTGCCTTTGCATGGGGGCCACAGGAGGTTTCTAGAAAGCTGGGGGAACAGACCATCTCAGGGCTGGGCTTAGGCCTGCGCTCTTGGCTGGGCCTGGATGGTGGAGCCAGTGCTTCACGGAGAGCCTCCCATCCTGTCTCCTCCACCTCCGCCAGCTCTGGGCACAGGCCTCTGTCCCTCCTGAGCCAGCATTACCCACTGCCGACTTTGTCCCTCTAACAAGGCAACAAGTTGGAGCACCTACCTCTAAGCAGGGTCCTCTTTGGAGTACAGCAAGAAGTGACTGGACCCTGGAGTCAGACGCCCTGGGCTCAGATCCCATGCCTCCTGTAGTTAACAGCTGGTGAGTGTTTGGCAAGTTGCAGGTACTGAGCCCCTCTGAGCCTTATTCCTTACTTGAGAAATAGGATGTGAGGCAAGGGCCTGCACCTGTGGCCTGGGCTCCCTCCCAGCCTTGCCTCTCACTTGGCAGGGACCTTTCTAAGCGGCAGATTCCCCTGGGGTAGGAGCATTACCTGCCACCTCGGGTGGTTGTGGAATCCAGCGTGATGATGCATGTGGTCAGCGAGCCCAGATCGGCCTTTAGGAACCCATGCAGATCTCTGCCGTTACTGTGACTAGAGGGAGGCCTACAGAGCCTGGCATATAGTCAGCACTAAATGAATGTGTGCTAAATGAACATGTGAGTTGCTCTGGAAGCCGGGTCCCTGCCCTGCTTTCTGACCTTGTGCTCTAAGGGCATGTGTCCTCCTCACGCTGCCACTTGGCAAGAAGAATGGATGGACAGCAAGGCTGTAGAGTCCATAATTCATGCACATCTTCAGCTCCCTGGGTCTGGGTAGCTGATAGGAGAATGAGGGTCTTTGACCTCATAAAAGGGTGAGGGAGGGAATTCTCCTTTCTTCCATTACCTAATGGGCTGCTGATTTAGGGCATCCCCATGGGATTTCTGAGGTTGGCACTGTCCTGCCTTAAGCCTGGCTGGCAGCAGGACCCCAGTGGCCTCCCCACGCCCCCATCCCAGCCCCCAGCCCTGGTGGGCGGAGCCAGGTGAGGGCCACATATGCTCCTGGGCCTGGGGCCTGCTGCCTGGCACTCAGAGCCCCTCAGAGCTCATCCTCCCCCACCCCACTCCAGCTGGAGGCTGCCCAGAGGTGTGCCCTTCTCTGAAGCACTGGTAGCTAGAGAAACCTGGCTGATGGTGACATCAGAGGTCATGGGGAGAGGCAGATGATTAGCAAGGGCCATCGAGAGGCTGGGAGTAGTTTAATCTTAAACTGAGTGCATCTCTATACAGTTACATTTTTAGCTTGATATCAACAGGAGTCTGGAGGCACAACATTCCCTGAGGGTACATTTCCAGAATGCAGAACAGTCCAGCTCAGCTGCCTCATGGGCACCAAGGGGAAGGAGAGCTGATGCAGAGGGGCATAGCCACAGACACACAGAGACACACACACACAGACACACAGACTCAGCTTTTCCAGGAAGCTTCCTGCAGCTCCCAGACTTTAGTGTGCATCAGAATCACCTAGGCTGGGCAGCTTGTAGCAGACAAAAGTTAGAAGCCCCATCTCAGAGATTGTGACCTGTAGCTCTCGGCTGGCTCCAGAAAATTTGCATCTTAACTTCAAATTAGCCACAATTTGGGCAACACTTTTTGGGCAGGAGTTTGGACTGCAGTGCGTGAGAATGAAATAATTTTGGAGGTTGGGTTCCTTCTGCGGGAGGCAGGTCTGTCCCCATCCAGTTGTTCTAGAACACTGGGTCAGGGTATGTGAGAATCCCCTCAGAGGGACTCATGAATGTCATGGCTGGAAGGGACTTAGAGATTCTTGAGTCCAGCACCATTATATAAACAATGGAGAAACAGACGCATAGAGAAGTTAAAACATCTTGCCCAGGATCACACAGCTAGTTAAAGGCAGAGTTTCTTATGCTCCTTTGGAAACTGTTTGGTTTCAAATTTTTAAAAAATAAATAAAATTGGTAGTATAAAAAATGGAGATTTTTTACCTTCTCAAAATTAAATATAATGAATTTAATACTTTATAAGGATTCTGTCACTTCAAATTGTTGCCCTATTTCACCCCCCCCCCTTTTTCTTTATTAAAGTTTAAGAACCTGAATGGCTGGGTTTCTTTAAAGTACAGTGAAGTCGTACCTTGGTGCTTGGGAGCACAGGAATCTCCAGAAGGCCAGGGACCCCACACAACACCTCCAACCTTGGGCAAATCCTGAAGTAATTTGCTTTGTAAGTCACATCCACCTGTCTGCATGGATGCATGGGACATCTGGAAAACTCTCCAAGAATGTCCTGGAGCCCCAGCAGGCCTCGCAGCAGCCAGATACAGAGCGAGGGGGCAGCTGGGGTCCAGGACAGCCCTGGCCTTCTGGTGTGCAGATGGACAGTGAGAAAGGAAAGGTCGGTGTCTGGGCAGGAGGTGGGGGTGCACAAGCTGAATTACTGAGTGGCTTAAGCTGGAAGTGCTGGAAGTGCTGAGAAAGGCAAGACAGAAAAAGTCTCCTCATGACAGTGAAAAGAAATAGGACAAGAATCAGTAAGGTGAGGGTGCTCTGAGCCTGTCTGTTTGGGGAGGGGCTGAAAGGGATTGACTGTGGGTCTGCACGTGGCAAGATGCTGTCTGTAAACAGTCCACAGCAGGAGGAGTCACATGGTGTCACTTTCCCATGGGCTGTGTGACCTCTGGTGCTTTCTGAAATGTACACCAGGCACAGTATCAATTTTAAGATTTTTGAGAATGAGGTACCAGAGACAAACTTCCAGAAAAATAAATTGTTAATAAGCAGCAAGAGCCTCAAAAAGGTGCAGACCTTTGCAGACCAAAAAGGTGCCGTGACTGCAGTCTGAGCGGCCCTTGCGGAGGACATGACCCAAGCTGCCTCCAGCCGCATTTCCCACTCTGCTGCGCGTTCACGGCCGGGCCCTGCGAGGCTGTCTGCAGTGGGGTCTCTACGTCTCCAATTCATGCTTAACATTGTCTTTCATAGGAACTGATTCGTGCCCTATTTCTTTTCATTTTTATGAGGAGCCCTTCTCTGTCTTGCCTTTCTTAGCATTCCTAGCACTTCCAGCTTGAACCACACAGTTACTTTCCAATCTAACTCCACCTATTTAGGGACACACACGATGTAACTCACATTTTATCATACACACACTTGAGGTTTCTCACCCAGGGGAGAGTTTTCCCATCTCGAGGTGCTGTTTGCTCATTCCAACAAGACAGCCACTGCTCAGACACCCCTCGTAGCTCCCTTCAGAATTGCCTGAACCATGGCCCCAGGAGTGACTTTGATGACAGAAAATCCTTATCATTCAGGAGGTAAATTTAGTTTGAAGAACTACAGAAAGTCATTTGGGGGGAAGTCTGGTGAATAGAGTGGATAATAACCCAGCTGATAGCAATTGGGGTCAAACATAAGAGGTGACTATAAAGCTACAAGATCTCCCCAACCCGACCCCGTGGCTCTGCAGGCCCTTCCCAGGGTGGCCAGACCAAGGACAGCATCACTGGAGTATGCAGGGGTGTCCCAAGGTGCCAGTTCAAAGGGCACTGGGGGCTGCATCACTCACTATTGACAATGTGTGTTCCCTCGACTTCTCTCCAGGCCTGGCCCTGCTCATTTGAGGGAGATATTTTAGAGGAACACAAGAAATGATTCTTCCTCTCACTCAGTCACTTGCTCATTTCCTCACAGCACATTATTTAACAAATATTTATGAAGGGATTACCCTGAGCCAGCACTGTCCAATGTGCTAGGGATATGATGAACCTGACCCCTGTTCTGCTAAGTATTATCTCTAATCTGGCAGGAAGAGACAGTCATTGAACAGATGATAACACCAAAAATTAAAGACTTAAATTTTTGAAAAATTCTAAAAAGACAAAATATTCTTTAAAATTCTTAACTTTAAATTTCTTAAAGAATACTGTTTAGTAAACGCATGTTATTCTAATAACTACAAATAAACTTAAGAAGGGAATATCAGGATGTGATTAGTCACTAACACTTTAGTATGAATCAGTTACCAAACTTTTTCCTACATTACAGCAGGGCCAGGGAGCAAGGGTTAGACGAAGGGAGCAAGGGTTTTCTGCTGCAAGAAGTCAGGAGGGGAGAAAAGCAGTGTGGGGGGCACTTTCTGAGTAGTTTGTCCTGGGAGGTGGAGTTCTTGTCTGCAGCCTCCACCTTCTCTGTCACAGGATGTATCTGTCATGTGGGGCCAGTGCCTCCTGTTTCCTTGTGGAGGAAATTCAGCTAGACTGCCTCACCTGGCCTCTCTCCCCACCCGGCCCTCCTGGCGTGTTGGTGGGTGGCGCTGAGTTTAGGAGCAGAGGAAGCTCCCTTGGGCCCCAGCTCTCTCCTCCCTTCAGCTCCATTTACCTGCCCCCTGCCTTGGGGAGAGGACCCGCTAGGGTCACCGCGGATGGCAGAACACTAACTCCTCATCGATGGCAGGTGGGAGGCTGGAGGAGGATTTCGGAGAAGAGACTTAAAATGGTTTTCAGACCTTGCTTTGCAGGCCCCCTGCCTTGCTGGGCAGGGTTCTGGAACACACTCCTCCCCTTCTGGTCAGAGCAGCTCAGCTCATAGGTGGCTCCTTTGTTGTCTGCTTCCTGGGGAGACTTCTTTTGAAGAAAGCCTTTAAAAAAAAACAATAAATCCACAAATCTATTGTGACTGCCTCCTTTTATCAGATAAGGAGGCCCAGGGAGTAAACTCTCACTTTCCTGGTTTTCTGTTTTCAGTTCTGATTTGGGCATTGGACATTTTCTTAAATTGGACCATACTTTTTATTCAAGTTCCAAGGTGGAACCAAAACAATTACGGTAGCACACATTTCCTTTGAAAGCCAAATTCAGGTCACTCACATTGGCAATGGCCCACAAGCACGCAGGCAGCCAGAGATGAGGAAGGCTTACGTGTGAACCTGTTTCTCTCCCTTGACTTCCTCAAGCGCAGGTAGTGACGAACGCTGGACTGGAAGCTGACTTGCACCCAGGAGCTGCTGATTCTTGGTGTTACATATTTGCATGTCCAGAGTTCACATAGAGCCTTGGAAATGCATTTCTGCCAGCTGTCCCCTGGCCACTGAGCAGCCCTCCAGAGTCAGACCATGCGAGGCAGGAAAGAGAAGACAGAGAAATGGGACGATACAGATGGGTTCTGCTTCCGGCACAACCTTCTCAGCCTGTTACTTGCCTGGTCACCTGTCTCCCTGTCTTAAGTCGGCTTGGGCTACCACAGCAAACCACCACAGGCTGGGGGCTTAAACAGCAGAAATTAATTTCCTCACAGCTCTGGAGGCTGGAAGTCATGATGGAGGTGCCGGCAGGTTTGGTTCCTCCCGAGATCTCCCTTGAGGGCTGGCAGAGGGCCGCCTTCTCGCTGTGCCCTCTTGTGGCTCTTTGCATGCGTGTCTGCTGTCTCCCTCGTCTTGTGTGGACACTAGCTCTATCAGATCAGGGCTCCACCCTTATGACCTCATGAAAGGGCCTATCTGCACATGCGACCACATAGGGGATTAGGGCTTCAACACAGGAATCGGGAGGGAACAGGACAAGCAGCATTTTTCACAGGTCACTTATTCTCAGGAAATGTGGGGGTACAGAGTGAGATCCTGTCAGCACTGAACGACCTTCTGCCATCTCCTCCTGGCCCCTCCCAGCCCCCACCCATCCCAAAGCCCAGGCTCCCTTGGTATTTGGCCCCAGAGAAGGGGGGGGCCCGTTGTGTGCAGATGCCAGGGTGTGCCGCCAGTCTCGCCTCTCCAGGCCAAGGCGCTCATCCCCCGTCGGGGTGGGCGTTGCCTCCTGAAGCTCTCCCAGCTGAGGATTCCCCAGGAACTGCCCTTGGCTCAGGGAGCTGCCTCGTCTAACAGCACATCCTGGGCCCAGTGACTTCTTGGTGGGGGGTGAGCGTCAAGCGCACAGCCGTCCGCCTCATTCGGGACAACTCTGAGGGGCCCTCCTGGCTCAGGCCAAAGACCTGGCTGTCACGGTGGCTGCCGCTCCTCGCTCCTCACAGGCGTCGATCCTGGGAGCGTTCCCTGATAAACGACTTGCACTCAAACCTCCACCTCAGAGACCGTCTCTGGAACACTGGGTCTGGCTACCACGGGGGGCTGCCCCATCATGGTGAGCTGTACTTCTCCAGTCTCCCAGAGTCCTGGTAAGTCACATGCTCCCCATTTTTTTTATCATCATCCCCATCTTATTGATAGAGAAACTAAAGCTCAGCAAGGAGGCACACAGGCCCAACCTCACCTTTTCCATTGGTGGCTGAGCCACCCACAAGGGCAGAGCCACTGGATTATGTGCAACTCCTGTTCACCTGGTTAATTCGCTGATTTGCACGTGGCGCTCTGGGTGCCTGATGGTAAAAGTATGCCATATGGTCCTGGCTACGGGAGAAGAAAACCTCTGCCTAGTCCTTAGTCCCACCCCTTCGTGCTTCCTCGTCGCTCAGCACCATCAGCAGACCCCTTTCCCGCTAACTCCTCCAGCCTCTCTTACCTGGAAAGCTCACATCTCCCCATTGGATCTGCTTTGGGCTCTTTGGGTTTTCAGCAACTGAAGCCCATTCTGGATGGTTCAGATGATCTCAGGAAATCCAGTAAAACTAAAGTGCCTGAGTTTAGGAAGGGGCAGCTCCCAGGGGCTTCCGGGAGTACCTCCCAGTGTCCTTTCCAGAGGCAGTAGCGGCGGCTAAAAGCAAGGACTCAGGAGCCAGCCTGTTTAGTTTTTGTCATGGCTTTACTGTGAGCCCCTTGGGCACAACTTCTTTGTGTCTTGGGCTCCTCCTCATCTGTAAAATGAGGATGGTCATAACACGCATCTCTGAGAAATAAACGAGGTGCTATTAACGAAAATGGACAGCGCTTGGCATATATGAAGCACAATAGGCTAATTGTTATCTCTTACTCCTGGCTTCTGCACTTTTCCCCTGGTATCCGTGCTTCTCTTGTTCTCTCTTTCCCAGCCACTTCCTGTGGGTCCTCATGACTTTGGACTCATGACCTAGGGATACATATGACCAGATAATAGCCACTTTTTTTTTCCTCTATTTGATTTTCAGCTCAAGGATCCATTACCAAATGGCATCTTTCATCTGTGCCTGTTGGTCTGGGGCTCTCTGAGAAGGTTTGTGATTGTCCTCGTCATCTCATTGAGCCTGATCATCCAGGTGATATGTCATTGGCCACTTAGGTCGGCCCTCCTCAAATCAGGTGCCCTCCTCGGGCCAATCACCTGAAGCATGGAGACCACCAATTCTATCTCCACTCTGCAGACACATCAGGCAGGGGTAGACTGTATAATGAGGGAGTGTGGGGCACCATGCTGCATCGCCCCGCGAAACCGCCCTAGCCTCGGACTTCCTCCATCACTATGGTTTGTCTCACCACACAACATACTGAAAGCGTAATCTTTTTTGATGGCTTGGCTTCCTCTCCACCTCCTTCACACTTGGCATCTGACTGCCCCTCTACTCATTCACCTTGAAGCACTTCCTTGAAGCCCTTGCGTGATTCCTAGAAACAAAGTCCACAGACACCTGCTCAGTACTTTTTCTCCTTGAATTCACTGCATCCTTGAGCTTCCCCATCTTCCTTCTTTTATGAAATCTCCCATTTTCCATGTGCTAACCATCCTTGTGGTCCCCCTGCCTCATTCATCTTAGCCATTTCTGCTACATGAACAGATACTTGAATGTCTAATCTTCTATCTAGATTGTAAGCTTCTAGAAGTCAGAGACTACATCTTGTACAACTCCATATACCGTAAAGGCTTCCACACATAAGCATGTAATTGGCGTTTTGAGCATTTTAGTCCTCTTTTGCTAGGTTATACTGTAGTACCAACTCCCAAATCCTAGTGGCATAACATAACAGAAGTTTCTTTCTTGCTTGTGTTTAATGGCTCCTGCAGGTCAGCTAAAGCTCTGCTAAGCCCTCTCCAGCTCCAGCCTACAGGTCTCATTCACTGCGGCATTGAGTCTAAAGGAATAACCCTAACCTAAAATGCAAATTTGTGAATAAAGAAAATAGCAAGAAACATGACAGAAACAGGCAATGTCTCTTAAAGCTTCTTCTTGGAACAGGCCCTGTCACTTCTACTCACAAGCCATTGGCCAAAACTAGTCCATGGCCAAGCCTGATGTCAGTGGGGTAGAGAACTAGGAAGACACCAACAAGTGGTATAGCAATGAAGTCCTTTTACAGGAAGGGGTTGTGAACAACTGGGGGAAATGCTACAAAGTGATTCAACAGTGCTGTTTAATGGACCACTGACAGGGAGATGCTTAAAGGTAGTGTGTATGGAGTGTCCTGGCATCCATATTTGTATGCAATAAGGGAGTCATTTAAAGGTATGACTCCAATCAGAATATAACTAATTCTTTCCATGAAGTGGGCACACAGCTCCTTTGAGTGCTGGGAAGAACAGCCATCAAAATGTGCAGCTGGTAGAGACAGGAAGCTACAAAAACCCCAATAGCAGAGCCAGATTTTTCAGAGCTTGATGGAGGAAATTATTTTATAAGAAACAATTGACAGAGTTTAGTGGTGATGTTTTGTGTAAAGCAAATGCAAAAGGTGAGATTTATCACCAAATACCTATGGTCAGGAGGCAGCAGATGACACTGGACAAGAGCAAATAGGAAATGCAAAATTGACTTAGATCAGACCAGAGATATGCCTTTAGCTAGGTAAGTTCAGAGCTATTGCCACTTCCCTAATGAAAGGGAACAAGAGAAAATTCTTGAGAATCTTTGTTGTTAAGCACAAAGAATGAAATTTATCTGATTCTCACCACCGAGTGTTGGGTTAGTCTCAATGAGTACATGAGCTGGTTTCACAGACTCATTGAGGAATTGGTATGTATCTGAACTGAGGGGACCTACCTTCCTAGTAGATTCTTGGTATCCAGACTGGGCAAAAAAAGTGAATGGCCCTCAATCCAGAATTTAGTTTTACTGGGAGTTGTTTGTATGTGGGTATGATAAATGTTGTAGGCACTTGGTAAGCATGTGCTCAGTGCATTCATCTTTCCTGGAACAGATTAGGCCTAATGCCAATTCCTGCGAAGGATGAAGAGGCGCCTCGTGGGACTGAAAGTGGTTAATGAATTCCATCACTCTGTCAGGGACATGAACTACTTGTTATAGGGCATGATTCAAAAACAGAGGCTAGTGCTCCCCTTCATTAGCACGATTCTGAGCCATGCATGATACAAAACTCAGTCTCTAAATTAGCCGTAACAATAAATCCAACTACACCAAACCCATTGTGATTGTTTGCAGTTTCACTGGAGATTTTCAGAGCATGGGGGGAGTTCACATTGCACAGTACATAGCACCTTTCTTGTAAGTCTCTTAACAAGAAAGAAATCTCCTTTAGGTAAGTCTCTTCTCCTAGAATCTCCCTCTGATTCTCCCATGGGAAATGGTGTCAGCTGGAGGGCTGGGAACTGCCTCTTCCTTCATCCTCCCCCAAGCACACTCAGTACCTCCTCTCCCCTGCCCTGCACCTGGGCTGCAGAGGCTCCTTTGTTCCCCCCAAAGCAGTTATCACAGCATCCCTCCCTCAAATCCAAACTCCTCCCTCCAAAAACCTTCACATAAGAGCTACCAAGAAGATATTTTCTCAACGTCTTTAGGAACTTACAAATACATGTTTTTGTGTGTGAGGTTGGATACAATTATAGGTCAACTTACCAACTTTGAGAAATCAATTTTATGTACCTGAAGCTCATCTGACGCATGTAAAACATGGTTTTGGCTCAGTGGATAAGTGCGTGGACACCGAGTCTGCCTGGCTTCCCCTCTTTGGGCTGCCACTTTCTACCTGGGTAACATGGACAAATTGCCTAAAATGTTTAAGTTTTAGATTTCATATCTGTGCAATAGGGATATAGTAGTACTTGTCCTGGAGTGGCATCTCATTTAACTCTCACAACTAATAGAGCCCTCGGCATTGTTCCTGGCATGTGATAAGCACTCCAAAAATATTAGCAATTATTTTTATGTTAGCAATACTTACACCAGCAAAGAGGAAAATATTCTAATTACACATTAAAAAAATTTTTCTGTAGTGGTTTTAACTGTGTCTGCAAATTTTTGTCAGTCCATCAAGAAAGACAGTCAAATTCCCTCCCTCTAGAGCAGGGGCTGGCTTTGGGGCCTTGCTCTCACCAAATGAATTGGGCAGATGCAATGACAGGTGACATCAGAGGCTAGGTTTAGAAAAGGCAATACAGCGTCTGCCTGGCTCTTTCTCTTGGCCTTGGGACACTTGCTCTGGGAGCCTATGTGCATGCTATGAGGAAGCCCAGACCCCACGGAGATGCCATGTGTCAATGTTCTGGCCAGTAGTGCCAGTGGAGGGCCCAGGTGACTGCCAGCACGCATCGGCCTCTGGCCATGCGGGGAGGAAGCCTTCAACACGACTCCTCAAGTGCCGTCTCACTGCAACCAAGACCCCAAACTTGAGCGGCCTCCCTGAGCCTGGCATAGACACACACAGGTGCTGTGGACATGGCAGCAGTGAACCCTGCCAGTAGCTGCCACTGAGCGTCTTTGTTATTTCCTAGCTCAAAATGGGTGAATGTCATAGGTACAGAACAACCTATGAGTACGTGTCATTGTCTAAAGTGGCCTCAGTTTTAGGCAAGTTGACAAGTGTACCACCTTTTTGTCTCCTGGGATGACAGTGGGACCCCACTCCCACCTCCCTTGCCATCCTCACCGCAGCTATCAGGCTTGAAGGGCATTCCTTTGATCTCACAAGGATTTGTAAATCTTGGCAATGGAAATTACAGACACTGGAATAGGCTGGTGAGGGTTTTTTGGTGTCCGTCAGAGCTCATCCTATGCAACTTGCTGGTTGGGTCCTGGAGAAAGCTTGTTCTTCTTGCCTCAGGAGTTTTGACTCAAATAATCTTTTGTAGTAAAAAAGAGAAAGGCAGAACCCATTCCAAAGGACTGGATAACAGCCTGCTGTGAGTTACCGCAACATGTATACGTCAGTTGTATCATTCCTTGTTACCCCATCTGTTTGATTTAATTCAGTCCCACAAAATGGACGATGTGAAGTGCAGGTGTTGGGAGGATCCAAGTTCTACAGAGAAAGTGCATCAGGAGATGGTCTCTCCATTGTCAGGCCGTGAGGAGGCAGACCTGACAAAGGCCGACAGGGTAAGCCCTGGAAGAAGCCTCCTTCATGACATGGATTACCTATACTGTGCTGATTACTAGCCCTCTTCCATAGACACTCAGAATATTAATCTCAAAAGAACTTTACTGTTCCCTTAAATTATTATTCCCTTAAATAACTAGGCCCAGTGAGTGATGTGACTTGCTCAAAGCCACATAATCAGAGCTGAGACTATAGTAGAAGGCTTCCGACTTTTGGCTCTGGTTTCTAAATATAACCCTATTAACTTGCTGACCCTAACCTCACCATTCCCCAGGCCTTCATTTTTGGGGTCAATGATATCTTGAATGAGCCCCATAGATGGCAACTGGGTTTTTGCCTTGAGGTCAGTGGAGCAAACTTGAATAGCTGCTTTTTTTCCTTTAGGGTATGAAAAATTATCCATTCCTATTCTATGATCAGAGTAACCTTTCTAAAACAAATTATATGGGGACATCCTTATATGAAGGCCAATGGCCATCATAATACTCATTGCACTTTAATAATTTTTTGGTGTCTGTCTTTGGCACTTGACTATACATTCTATGAGGGTAGGAACATGGCAGTCCATATTTACCATTGTATCCTAGAATAGTGCTGCATATGCTAAGTACACAATAAATAGTTGCTGATATCTGTATAGATGAATGGCTGTTACTCATCTGGCTTAAAGTGTTTCAAATGGCTTTTCATGTTCTGTTGGCCTAGAACACCTACCAGCACCCCACTTCCACCCTAAGCTGGCTTCTGCCTATTTTCTGGGCTTATTTTCTTCTCCTCTCCTTTCTGGACATTACATTTAAGACTTACTGAATCCCTCACAGTTCCCAGAAAAACATACTCTTCTCTACCCTTTCCCATGCCCACTCTATCCCTGGCCTCTGCACTTTATTCCCTTTCTCTTGAATGTCCTTTACCCCTGCTGGCAATGCCTGACCTCCTACTCTTCCATAAGTCACTTACCTGATTCCCCAATATTCAAGCCTCCCAGTATTCCAAAGCTCTTTGTAATTCACACCTGGCTCATGGCTCTTGTCTGTATTGCAGTGATTGTTTACATGTCCGTTCATTCACTGGAATGTGAGCTCTTTGAGGGAGTGACCTTTTGTACTTTATCTCAGAGACAAGATGCCTTATAAATATTTGTTGAAAGAATGAATGAACAAATTACATCTCCTAGAAATCTTGTCATTATCCAGAAGCACAGAAATGTATCCAAACTGTTTTATGGAAGTCATCATCATCTGCTTGGTTTATTCTTCAGGTTAATAAAGCCTCCAGAGCTCAGGGCTCAGATTAGAAATCTACCATGAGCCAGTTTCTCTTTGGGCTGGGCTCCACAAGAGAATGTTCCTCAGGATGGTTAACTCCAAGATTTCTAGGAAATGTTTGTTTTTAATGCCTTGAAAAGACTTTAACCCATGAGTCTGAATATGTTATGACTTGATTTGTACAATGTTTTGTATTTTTTACAAACCACCTTCATATGCATGTTCATGTGAACTTCATGATAACCCAGTGGGGTGGTCAGGGTATCGGGTCCCCTAGGGACAGATGAGAAAACTCAGGTTAAGAGAAGTTAAGGCACTTGTCCAAGGCCACACCACAGAACTGGAACTAGAACTCAGTTCAGCTCCTTTTCCACAATACCATGACCTTATGAGTGAGCTGCCTAGAACCACATACCTTGGGTACCTGTCAAGAAAGCTCCAGGGTTTTCCTGTGGCTGGGAGTGCACGTGCACAGTCAGGGTGCCTGACCCAGGTGTGCGTGCCATCTTCCAAGAGCAGCATGGCAGAGCTCTACCTGTGGTCAGGCCCTTGCGCACCGGGTCAGCGGCTCCTCTGGGCAGGTGACAGAACCTGGCAGTGACCGTGTCTCACATCGAAAGAGATATATTTGATAGACACTTTGAGAGTATAGAAATATCAAGGTCATTCATGTAACCTGACATGGTTCCACATTAGTTATGAGTTTCAGGAATGCTCTCCTCCCTTTCTTCTTCCCTCGACCTTCAATCAGAACTGAGCATGGAAAGTCGAACAAGAAAAACTGGGTACCTCCTCAAGGTACTCCCTTTGTTGGCTTGGTTCCACACTGCCTTCGGTCTCTGGAGCCACATATCATGACCCCCCAGTATTTCGTCACCTGGAGTGATCTCCAAGGGTTAGAGTATACACTCCAGGCACAGTGCAAGATCATCTATTAAGGTAACGGGGCAAAATAAAAACTTGTTTTTCTGTTCAGTTTATCTCAGTCTTTCCTAATTTCTATTTTGTGTGTTTTAGAACACACATATTAATTTAGTATTATACATAGTACACACACACATACACATTTTTATCTAATAGGTCCTCAAAGTTTGGATACCACTTCTTTAGAACAAGGAAAGCTATTCTTTGAGGCAGGAATTATACCATTTTAAAAATTTTGTTCTCCTCTCAGCAAGCTATGAGCGTCTCACATTGGCAATCGCTGTGGCTGACCCAGTCGCCTTACGGAACGCAGGAGCACAGTGCACACACTCCCCTCCTCAGGACGCCTCCTCTGCTCCACGATTGTTTCAGATGTTCGGGAAAAGCAGGGAAGCCAGGAGGCAGGGGAGGAACAATTTCTTTGGCCTTTGCTGACGCTTGCTCAGGAGATGGCTTATCCAGAGAGAACCAGGGCATTGCTCTCCTCCAATTCTTACGTGCTTTCTTTTCCAGCCCCTGTGAATTTCTGCTTCTCAGTCTTTGCCAAATAAACGAGAACAGTGAGGCTCTGCCTGAAATCACGGCTCATGAATCTCCATGCTGGTTTTGAAATTTGATGGAAACTACCAATTCTGGATAATCTTTTTTGATTGGGAAAGGGGGACAACACCTGTAAAAGGTCACAGAAGATTTCCTAAGGATCTCTTCTGTGACCATGAAAGCTACTTAAGATTACCTTGGTGGGGAAAGCTATGTTGTGGGGGAGACTCAGCTGTCGTCCAGGGACCAAAGCCTTGGGTGACTAGTTCTCCTGGCCACGTTGCCCACATGCAGTGTTCACAGTGGCTCAGAACCCCTGAAGATGTTCTACCCCTGGGAGCTAAGTGTTCAGTTAAACCTCCTCCTTCCATCAGTGTTCAACAAATTCTATTCCTTCTTTTTAGCAAGTTGTGCTTAAGGTTTCAGTCTGAAAAGTCTTAGTATTGCAACCTAAACTTCCAAGTAAGAAATAAATATTAATCCTTAATAGCACTTAACAATACAGTTGACCCTTGGACAATATGAGGGTTAGGGGCACCGACCCCCATGCAGTCAACAAGCCACATATAACTTTTGAGGGCTCATAAATTTAACTACTATTGGCCTTGTGTTGACCAGAAGCCTTAATGATAACATAAATAGTCGATCAACACATATTTTGTATGTTACATGTATTGTATACTGTATTCTTACAAAAAAGAAAATGCTTTTTCCAAGTGTCAAGAATCTCCAAAAAATTTTCCAATATATTTATTGAAAAAATTATTCGTCTGAGTGGGACCATGCAGCTCAAACCTGTGTGTTCAAGCCCCAACTGTACTACCACTATATTTATTAGTTCTTTCCTTCCCCTTTTAAAAGCACTCCTCAGTGCATTCTCTCTTTTCTTTTTCATGCTACTCCTTTGAGTACAGCTAATCCTAGGATAGCTATGAACAGCTTTCTCCTCCCCTCTATAGTCTCAGATCTTTTGGGAACTTCCTGATTTTCGCTTTGTTCAAAGGCCTACTCCTCCCATGAGCACCCAGGTTTAAATGAAGGAAGAGAAATAAGTGGTAAACGTGAACAACAGGCCCTCTTGAACAACAGGGCCTCTTAAACAACAATCCCACAAAAGACCGAGTCTTCCTGTGATATAGTGAGGGCTACGTCATTCCCATCTCTGAATGAAGGAATGGGTGAGGCTCAGCATTTATTATTAACAGTAATAATAGTGACAATAGGTAGACTTGTACAGTATTCACTCAATGCCTTACAGTCTTCTAAATGCTTCACAGAGATTAATTTAATCCTCAAGCAATTCTGTGAATTCTAGAATCCCCATTTTGCAGAGGATGAAACTAAGGCACCTAAAGGTAATTTGACTGAGGTCACACAGCCACTAAATAACTGGATTCACAACTAGGAGTCTGGCCCTGGGGCCGCTTTAGTGATTTGTCCTAAATCATGGAGCCAGTCAGTGGCAAGAACTAGGACCCTAAATTTCAGTCTCTTAAGTCAAATGCACTTTTCTCTGTACTGAACTCTGCTTCTCTGATTTCATGGACTTGAAGTTGTTTAAGTTTTTCATACCTTGAGCTACTTAATTGAAGAGTTGGTTTCAACTTCACAGGGAGGCTGAAGGTTAGAAGTTCTGTTTCTGCTCTGCTGATCACAGTCAATGGCACCTACCTTCTTGGAGAAACCATTTTCCAGACTAGTTTATTGGGAAATCATTTTGCTGGTCCATCTCTGCATGTGGCATTATGGACAGTAGAATTCATCTAAGAAACACCCTGGCTGGTAGATCCAGAATTTCTGGGCTGGAAGGGGAGAACCAGAAAAAGCTTCTATGTTATAGCTTCTACGTTAACAGGTGAACCACTCTCTTACCTTTGCAGACTTCCACAGATACTCTAGACACAACTCCTTCTTATGTTTGACACCTTTTACTGTCAGGAAGTTCCCTTTACTAATCTCAATCTTTGATACTGCAGTTTAACAATAAACATTCCGAGTACCTGCTATCTGCCGGGCACTAAGAGCTTTATCTGTATTAATCTCATTCCACCCTTAAAGAACTCCAGAGGGCAACTGCTATTACTATCGCCTTTTGTAGATGAAGCGAAGCATATAGGTTAAGTAACTTGCCCAAAGTCAGCTAGTAAGGGGCACAGTCTACAGTTGAATGTAGATGATTTCCCCTCCAGAGCCCAGTGTGGAAATGTGATCATGGGCTGTCTCCCTGTTGAGGGTCCATTTCCTGTGTGCAGGACCCCATGCTACAGGAAGGGGCTATTTGCAGGCCTCTGGATAATAGGATTGGATACCTGTTACTACATTGCCTCTGCTTTTTTTTGTCTTAACTGATAATTAGTTCAAGTTCAATGTTCATGAATGTGGTTGCCGGTACTTTGAAACTTTGAAGAGCGTGTACAAAATCCCAGGATGGAATATGTTGAAAGGCCATTGTGGTCTCCCCTGCTGTGGGGCAGAAGTCTGTGTTCTAGGCCCTGACTTGGTGGTCCTGCCTTCCCATGCTTCTTTAATTCTCAGTGCTCACCTGGTACCTCTGTATCTCACATGCTCCTCTGCAGCTTCCTGTTTCCCGGTAGGGGTGTGTAGGATGAAATGACCATGCCAAAGTTCTATGCTTAACCTGCACTTTAGCATGCCTTGCTTTCTAACACTTTAACAAAAGACTGGGATTTTAGACTTTCCCGACTTATCATCAAAGTAGAAACATTATAACTCTACCACTAGAGCATGACTTTTTGTGAAAGAAATAGGGAATTAATATTGTTGGCAATAACATTCCTTCATGACTGTTACTACAGTGCACTTGCACATATAGATACATTTATATACAAAGCTGGAATGGAACTTGCTTGACAAACATAATATGAAGAATTAGGGTGCGCCCCCAATTATTTTTGTTTTTGAGGAAGTACATACTTTGCAAACATGGTGCACCTGAAATGAGATGCATGTTCTTCAGTGTGGTCCCCTTCCGAATGCTGGTTCTTTACACTGCAGCCTGAATAATCTCTCTAAACCACAAACCGATCACGCCCCTCCTTACCAGCATGCTAAAGTGCAAAGTCCTGACAAAACGTGCGCAGACCCCACTTTGTCGTTGCTCCATATCTCTTCGTGACTCCATCTTGCACTCCACTCTTCAGCTGCTCTTCTCACGGGGCTTCTATCCTCCAAGCCTTACACACGCTGCTCTTTCTGCCCTAACACACTCTCTTTTTCTTTTCTCCAGGGCACACACTTCTCCTTTGCCCAACTCCGATTCATCTGTGCTTGATTCTCACTTAAGCCCCATCCCCATTGAACTAGGTCAGGAGCCTGCCGCGCACATCCTTATCTCAGCCCTTACCACCCTTCCCTTGTGTTTAATGTTTAATTGGCCATCTCCTGGGCATCTCTGTGAAGACAGATAATAGGGTCTGCCTTATTCACTATTGTATTCTTATTGCTGTCACAGGGCGTGACATACAGTGGGATTGAATATTGAATGAATATATCAATGGTATCTCCATGACCTACTGAACTGCTTCTGTCAGAACTTACAAGAGGACCACACAAAAACTATGGATACTTGACCCAAGCCGCTGTAGAGAGCTATTAAAATATGTATAACTTGGTACTCTTAGCCAAATTCCTCATCTTGATCTCAGGAAGCCTTCCACCACCGTACCAAAGTAGGCTATCGGTCTTCTCACAAACTGAACCACAGTATTTAGGTAACTCTCCCAGGTCCTACCTGGGAGTTCTCAAAACATGATTGTCTTGGGTTTTAGGATCAAAAGTGTCAAATGTGTTCAAAATGAAGCCGAAGCTAATGCCGTCACTTCCTTAACCATGGACTGAGAGCACGCCTTTGGCATGGATTTTGATCCAGGAGTCATTTTCCTGTTGATTATAGCATAGAAAGCATGCCAATATTTAGAGACATGTCCCCTGAGTCTGTTAAGGTGGTGGTTTTCAAATCTCACGTTGTCCTCTCCCCTACTCTCCCATTCTCACCCCTCCTCCAGGAGTCATTTGGTGATGTCTGGAATCATTTTTGATCGCCACAATCTGAAAGGGATGCTACTAGCATGTGGTGGGTAGAGCGGGGGCTGCCCAGCACCCTTCAGTGCACAGGACAGCCCCCGCAATAGACAGTGACCGCTCCCAGAGTGGCGGGGGTGCTAAGGTTAGGAAGCCATGTGTTGAGATGACACCGTGTAGACGCCTTGGAGCACAAGAACCCAGCCCTGTTTATCTATGTGGTGCTTTCCAAGATGTGTGGGAACAAAGCAGAAAAGGGGAATTCAAAAGCTACAGGAAGGCTGTGATTCTTCCCCTGCCTATGATTTAGAAATTAAGATGCACAGCCTGTCTCTAAAGAATAATTATTTTTTGGGGAAGTTTCCTAGGTAGGTTCCAGTCCTGGATCAATGAATCTTCTTCAGAAATCTCTTAATACAAGGCATTTAGCATGGAATTGAACAGAATCTTGAATGTGAAAAGGAGTTCTGGTGAATCCAAAATCATTTGTTTTTTCACATTGAAAATGTTCAGGTCATTTTCTTTCCCTAAGAGTATAACCATTTGGACAAAAATATCCATTTGAAATACAGGTGAAATGTAAATTGCTACTCTTCTACACAGGCAGTCAAGTGTATTTATACTTAATCCATAAAGGCATGATGTTACAAAACACATTTGTATATTGTGAAGCCATCTGGCATCAAATTTTCCAATTTATAGGCAACTTTGTATTTACATAGCAAATTATTAAATCAACCATTTTTCTGGTTTATAAAAGGTCACTGAGGTACACACACAGTGTGTATAAAAGCAGATAAGGCTGATAATACATATTTACAGTAGATACAAATTAATCTTTCATATTTGAAGATAATGCTTTTTATATTTTTTTCTATATCAGACTCCCCACTGTTAGCAGGATTTCCCATGCTTACGTTGTTTATTGCTTTTTGGCTCACTGATTTAATATTCACTTCTGGGTTGTTTACACATATGAATTACTAATGTTCTTATCTCTTTGGCTAATGCAAATGTGATAGACTGAATAAAAGAAAAAGATAAACTGTTCAATATTATAGTTCTGGGTGGTTGATACTATTTGTTCATAGCTCCCAAATGAATTAAGTAATGCACAACTCATTTTAGACACTACCTGGAAAAGTCTTGAGAACTTGCATTGCACCATTTGGGCATAAGTGGGCAAAGTACACAAGAAATCAGATTTTCAGAAAGGTCTAGAATCTTGGCTTTCTTTTCAGAAAGAGCAATGTCATCAACATCTTAAGCATCTTAGATTTTAAAATCTCAATGCAAAACTGCTTGTGACTTACAAGGGAACATTGCAAACTGCAAGGCAAATCGCCAACGTTAACCACAATGTGTTATCATGGTTTGAAATGAAAAAGGAATCTTTGCATGGGACAAGTTAGTGAAGAATCTTCATAAAACTTACAGAAAGTAAAAAATAACTGCCCTCCTCTACTCCCACAATTCTGCAGTGTTATGTTAAAAAAAAAGAGGTTGTGTTTACTTAAAAACCAGACATAGCAGATAACTCAAAGTCAGGGTCCAAAAACAGAACTAAAAGTAGCCCATGATATCAGCAGGGATGAATATTCTTCTTAAAGCATTTACATTCACAGTGGGACTGAAAAGTACAAACCAAATATGTTTCTTTAAATAAATAAAAACCCTGATGGCTTTTAAGGCTACCAATAAATCAAGTAAGAGCTGCTCAGTTAATTCTCACTCTCTGGGAATATCTTTAAAAACCACTTAAAGGTGTAGTTTATTCTCCTGTGCTTCCTAAGACTAAGGGACACAAAACAAAATTAGGTTTCTTTTTCCAAGAGGGACGAGTATGTTCTTTAAAGGAGCAAAAATTTCGTTTTGTTTCTGTTCTCAGATTTGTTAGGGAAAAAAAAAGTTTCTTTTAGGGTATTAAAAATGTGCTAATGTAAAAGGGCTAGCCTTCATTTTTAAAAAATGAATTGGCTTCAATACAAAGAGAAAGAAATGGCTCTATGGGCAAAATTCAAGTATGAGTGACCAACTTTTTAATGGTAAAGTAGGTGCAACATTTAAAAAAATGTTACAGCACTGCATGACCTGTAATGCTAACAATATTTACATTAACTGCTTACATGAAACCATATAACTGTAAAAGAGAAAGGAAAAAAAAACCCGTGTGGACTGAAACACAACACCTAACACCCACATCGAAGCTGTAAGCAACGAGCGAAGTCACGGGCACAGACATACTTTACATGGTCTGCTGATGTAAAGTTGACACTGGTGGGGAAGCACAGACCTAATCAGCTTAAAATATCTAAATGAAGGCTTAGGAGACACAAACTCAGTCTAACTACCGGAAAAAAAAAAAGGCTAAAAAAGCTACATATCAACACACACACATAGGTAGACACACTCGTAAACAAACACACATTTACATCCATCTGTGAATAAAGACAACTGTAGACAAAACAGTAGAAGAGCTAAACAAAAAAACGGACATTAATGGCTTAAACATAGCAACCACATCAACTTACAACAAAAATGTGTCAAAAGTACACAAAAGATTACTTCAGGCGACAGCATGGAGGACGGGGTAGGGGGTAGGCAATCCCACCATCGCACGAAAGACAAAATGCACCTGCCCCCAGAAGGAAGGGCTCCTTCCTCCAGGCCGCGACGCTCTGTGCAGCCAGTTGCTTCGCATCAGGCCTGGGGGGAGGTGTGAGAGTGGGGTGGAAGGGACAGAGAGACGCTGAAGGCCTGGGGGAAGAACTAAGGGCTGTGGCTATCAAAAGTGAGCCCAGGTGGAGTGCTCTGTGCGGTGGCCCCAAGAAACCTACTGGTGGAATGTCCTTGGTCTCGTTTTTCCTGAGTTACTAGAACTCTGCTACCTCATGGGACTGAAGAGATTTGGGGCTGCATGAGACAGGAGGAGTAGGGGATGTGGTGGGCATTTGGGGGTCCAGAGCCTGCTGCTGAAGAGCCCCCAGCGACCCAGGCGTTAAGTGGCTTACTGAGCCCCGGGCTAGGGAACAGGGCAGTGCTCTCTCGGTGTTTAAGGGTTTGGGTGGGGGCTGGTGGTTCCAAGAACGAAGGGATAATGGATCCCTTCTTTTGACAATCCATAAACTGATGTCAGACTGGAGGCCTGAAACTTAGTTCAATTGCCTGGGAGATAGGGTTATACCACCCACAAAAATTGTGAAAAAAAGACGGAAAATTATGTTGTGCTACATTTCTTATTAATAACCTTGTACTTTACAATGGCTCACAGTTTTAGGTTTGTATACTTGTAGTACTTTCTCTCTACATTTGTTTCACATTTTTTTCTTACTTAATATAATATAAATAATTTGGTTAATAGATTTAACCTGCACATTTCAGCCACATTAATATATATAAGAATCTGTTAATGGTATAAATAATTCTTTAAATAAAATAAATCTGATATGTTACATAATACTGATAAAAAATTACCATTGCTAACAATTTTGTAAGCCACCTTAACTTCTGGTTTAAGTAATACTGATGAATGGATATGAAACTTGCTTTGATGATTCATATTTATTTTTGCCACTACAAAAAACCTGAATTATAATCAACCTTATCTCTGACAATGGTTTCAGAGTGGGGCTTTTGCCTCCATGTATGGAAACAGAAAGTTCTATCTTGTCAGGTATTGTTTGCAAAAAAAAAACTCAACTCTGAACATCATCAATGGTGGTGCAGCCTAAGCTATCCAGTCCCAGAGGTGGCTATCAAACGTTAACTACAGAAATGACTGAGTAAAATATTCCATCTAAGTTTTTTTTTTATAAAACCTATCCTACTTTAAAACTTAGGTAAAAAAAATATGCAACAAATGGTTGCAGTTTATGAATTCTTAATTTAGACCTGTGAGCCCTCATCCCTTTAGAAATCTGCAAGGTTTTGATTTCCTAGGCACCCAAAATCGAGTCCAGTGCTTCCAGGCAAGGTTCATTCCAAACAGACAATATAAATGGACACTCAGTGGTGTGCAGTGTATGTCGTAATTCAGGTAATACATCATCATGCCTTTTCTCTGCTGTTAAATACAAAAACAGCATCTTTTACATTATCATAGAAAAGCATTTAGGTTGTATTTTTATTTATCACTTTACACTGGTAGTCTCTGGTAGGTGTACTCCATAGAAACCAAGGAATTTTGTACACTATTTCTTTGTACAATAAAAGATAAAGTGTGCATTAGGTACGCTTGTACATGACAATATTGTACAATATTTACATTTCGGATATCACCATGAAATTCTGTATTTTCTATATACAACATTGAAAATTCTTCAGAAACATTTGGACTATTTCTTATAATCACAATTTTAGTATTATAGAAAAAGTTTCTCAGTAAGCTCTTGACCATTTATCACTTTCATCATTCAAGGATTTCGATTGGTTTTCCAGTATTCATTATCCTTCCTGATCAAAAAAATACTGTATCGCTGTTTCTGTTAGCACCCTATGGTGGTGGTAGCCATCTGCCATAGTATAAATATTGATATAACGGTGGCTATATCAATACCTATATATAGATACATCTGTGCACATTCCTTTAATAAACATTGCACATTGGTGGAGTAGCCCCTGTTATCTGGAGATCTTCCTCCTCTTGGGTTTGGGGGGTCTCATTTGTCTGTCTCCCTGTGGAATTTGGTGAACCTGGAAATAAAGAGGTGGAAAGAAATAACAAAATGAGGTTGAAAGTACAAACACCAAATGATTTCTGACAAAGAAACAGGCTAGGGAACAGACTCCACCTTCATTTGCAATCACTGATATCCTGAGGCATATCAAATTTTCACCAGGACCCCAGAGCTCGGTGTGCCCACAATCATTACAGAGAATGAGGAATCCTAGAAACTGATAAGCAGAGCACCACTGTGGGGACCCCCATAAATAATGGGATACAAAGGAGGAGCTGGAGAAAGCCGAGTGTGGGAAACGTGATGTGCCGTTGCCCATTTAAGACAAAGGTAAAGCCTTTCCCATTGGAGAGCCTCAGATCACCAATTTCACTAGAGTCTGAAAAAGTGAATAAAAACACACCAAACAAGTCGTCTTCTTCCCTTCATCACCCTACTTATTTTACAATTACTAAGAAAGGTCAAAGATCATAAGAACATGCACCCCAGCTATAGAGAGAACCTGGCCCCTGAGCGACTGCAGAGACCAGCACCAGACCCGACTGAGCAATAGCCTTTACCATGCTGAGCCCCCCAAGACGGAGAGTTGGTAAGCAGCCCACCCTGACCAGTGCCTCTTGGTTGGCATTTCTCAGTCCACTCCAATAGCTATTTTTCTCATACCTGACTCACCTTACTCATGGATATTTACTTGGTCCTAAAAGGCATTTGAGTTCATAGTCCCTGCTCTCAGCCCTCCCTAAATTCTATCAGGAAATTTAATATCTCAGGGCCTCAACTCACCCATCTATGAAATGATAGGTCGGATCACCAAATCTGTAAAGCCCACACCAGTCCCAGTATTCTCAGACTCTACAGGTTCTATCTGTCATTTGATAGCCACTGGACGGGTTGCTGAGGATTCAGATAACCTTGTTAACACAAAGTTTTGAATAAAAGTAAAAGAAGTTACCTTTCATTGCTGAGTAGCTTTAGATAGTTGACATTTTTTTAGAGATTACCAAAATTACATTTTGAGTGTTTTTATTAGCCAGTATGTGAATTAGAAGACAATGATTAAACTTGTCACATTCAACAATATTATATGCACAATTCAATAAAAATGTAAAGAAAAGTAGACACTACTTTAAAACCAGAGGTTATAGTGTTAAATAATTTAAAAACAGAGTTTTTGCCAAATATTTTTTAGGTAACGGTGGAAGGGAAATGAGAGGTCTTTGTAACTCCTGATCTTGACCCTATTGTTCAGTCTCATCTTTTCCTCTATTCGGTGCAATTTGCACTGAATATTTAGGCAAGAGCAATGGCCACTGCTATTCAGAGAGTCAAACGCAGAAAGCTGTGGTTTGAATCTCAATATTTTGTTGCTCACATTTAGGAAGAATGTTATGTAGGAAAAATAAAAGTTACATATCAGAAAAAGACATAGTTAACACTGCTCAGTTATTTTTTTCTTAAATTCCTTTGAATCTTTTCTGATACCAGTCTTTTTTTTTTTGAGCTTAGTAATTTAGTATTGCTACGTGAGTTGCCTGACAATATTTGAGACTTTACCAAAATGTGTAATGCAATTTATTTTCAAAGAAACAGTATAATGGAAAAATAAATTAACTTACAGTCCCAGACATTTTGTCCAGTTCACTCATGGCCTCATGTATAGCAGCTTCTAAATGGTTATTTAGCTTTCCACTTCTGGAATTAATGAAAACAACATACCAGATTAATGAATTAAAGAAACAAAAATCTCAGTTTAATTCGCTGCTCAGAAAACAGAAGTACCGATACCATCAGAGAAGGTCAATTTATATTTACAGTTGGAAAATGCAGATGACAAAATGCTCTGGGATTCTCACTCCTGAATACTAATGATAAAGTCACAGAACTACAAAAAAAAATCGAATACACGATTAGGGAAAACGGATTCTTTCTCCTCCCACATGCTTCTTTCATAGTCTGATGATTTTGTAAGAAAGTTTGGCCATGGGTCTCTTTTTCCCACCAATGCAGCTCGTCCTCCCAGATTCCAGCCTGCTGTGCACGGCCTCGTTGGGGCTTCTCTCCTTCCTTCTCCAGACTCCGTGGTTAGGGGAAGGCGGAGGGGCTGCATTGCAGGCTCCCGCCACTAGGGAGCTCCCTCTGCCTTCTCAGGAGCCTCCAGGCTTCTGATGGAGCTAGTGAAGTCTAAAATCCTGGTTTGCATTCCTTCCAGGTAGGAAACAGCTTAACTGGCCACACGAGGCCCCCTGCATGCTTGGACCCACCACATTTTCCCCAAAACCGAAATGACATAACTATCTGAACAGATAAAGAATGATGGTCTCACAGTGTTTTATCACTTGTCTGACCTTTTCTCTCCACCCAGCACGCATACCATTCCACCTGGGGCCTAAATAACACACAGACACATCTGCCATTATTGAAACTTAGTCTAGCAAGAGGTTGAACTAATTACTAAAATCCGGCAAATCGATGGTCTCCACCTCTGTAGTTATGTACCCTTTGTCCATTCCAACTAACTGAGCTTTCCTTCTTTATGTATATAAATAATTACTCAATTACTCTGAGTACTAAGGTTGTTTACTAAGTACATTTATGTTGTCATGACGATTACTGGGAAAGCTGCAGAGGTAAACCTTTCCAAAACAGGCTGTGAGCATGGCTTTCCAAGAGTTAAGTCCTATCTCAGCATCTACATGGAGATTGGCAATTGCTGCTGTGGAAGAATCTGGCCCATAGTCCCATTTAAGTTGGCTCACATTGTGTTTTAAAATATATTTGAACCTTAGCAGAATGCCTCTAGATGAGGCCTTTCGGAGTACCACAGCCACACCAGGTTTTAGCCTCATACACCAGGACTGGACGATTCCTTCATTTAGCTGCTAGGTACACCCTGAGTAGTGTATTGCTGGGCACATCATGGATAGCCTGTACATTTACTAAATAAAAATATTTGTCCAATGCTAACAGGATGGCTCTATACTTTGGAAAACATATACGCACTTAAGCTCCTTTTAACTCAAAGAGAAGACTAATGCCTTGGTTTTAACTAAATTATAAGGGTGATGCAGCACCAACTGCTTCCCCCCACCTTTTGCTGGCCTCTAAACTAGCCTCTAGGTGTTTCTTTTCTTCCCATTTCTTTTTAGAAATATAAACTATGCAGAAAAATGCATAGAATAAAGTCACCATCCCTATCAAACTCATTTCCAAGGACAAACTGTTAATAAATTACTTACTTCCTTTGTCTTTTTTATTAAAAAAATAAAGCTAAAGTTTCCATTTGTCATCAACTCCTCGTCTCATTCCCTCTTCCCTTTCCCCAAAAGGCAACTGTGCTGTGTAACCTGCTAGTATGTTTTTATTTTTTATATACTATATCCATGAACAGTATCACATCTCCGTATTATTCTCTTCCAGAAGCAATCATTTCTCTAGAAATTTGTGATATTCTTCAATAAGATACTGTAAATGTTTGTAAATACTTTGTATTAATTTAAGCTAAATTAGCAATGTTTTCCTTTAACAAACTTTAGTGGTTAATAGAAGGAGAAATGATTGCTTCTGGAAGAGAATAATACAGAGATGTGGGGCATGAGCTTACTTGACTACATCATGGGGATCAGGGGGTAGAGAGACTCTTCCAGATGCCAAATCTGCAGGACAATTTTTACACTAACTGGTCAGATTAGGGAAGAAATGACTTAAAAAGGGGAAGAAAAAAACTCCATGAGTTCATGAAATGAACAATTAGTCAAAATTCAGTCTTCTAGTCCAGAGGGCCTCCCTGTGAAGTCACTTCTACTATTTTCTATTCCCTGCTGACATTTAATAATAAACATTTTAATAATGGACACTCTGAAACCTACTTGATTAAGCAACGGATGTTCATGTAATCACATTTCTAGTTATTAATGAAGATAATTGCTACTTCTTATCTTCAATGCCTATATCACACATCTTTATCTTCACTAATTAAAAAAAATATCCAGATATACATCCTTGAGTGGTACAAGAAATCAGGGGGAAATGAGAAATTGAATGTTGCTGTACACCGTCAGTTTAGAATTTAAGCAACTCACTTCATATAGATTTGGGTGAGACCTAAAAGTCAAGAATCTTAGATTCTGAAACCTAATCCATAGAGAAAGTATGCAGATTTAAGAAGATTTAATGTGCTAAGTATCATTAATGTGTTTTAAAGTGAAAGTGTGATTTATTTTATCACATTAACCCCTTCCAGCTTCATAAATATCAGCTTACCGAATAAATTTATACGTACATATAGACAGAAAATTTGAACCTCAGTTAAATGAAAATCATAACATATCTAAAAGCTGTGCAATTTTTCTTCAGTGAAGCTATTTCCTCTTTTAAATACAAAATGACCCTGAGTAATGTCAATAAATATGTTAGTATTTCTTTTGTGCTTAGGCCATAATAAGCACATCAGTTTAAAGATATTTATTTATTACACAGCTTGATTGTAGGATATTGAGAATTAAAATGACTATGTGAAGTTCTAAACATCCAATATAGTGGTAAATATTTCAACTGGCAAAATATCTGATCATCTTGTTTGTTTCACCTGTGTCTTTATAAAAAAAAACTTTACTGCATATTACTATGTGCCAAGTTATGGTGTTAGGCTCTATTATATTATCTACATTTTAACAATCGTAAAAGATAGGTATTAATATGCCCATTTTAGAAATGAAGAATTTAGGCTCAGAGAAGTTAAGCAATCTATCCAAGGGCATGTAGTTATAAAGTGGTGGAAACAGGATTTGAATCCTGCCTGAAATCAACCTCTAAACCATCTTTTTCCAAATGCCACCTTCCTTTTTCTTTCTCTTCCTCTCTGTTTTTTCCCTCAGGCTGCAAAAGCAGTCAAATCCTTGCCATTTTAAACATTCTTCCAGTTATTTTTCATATTAAGGGTAGAAAGCAAGCAAATAATCCGTATCAGCTCTCTCTACTCCCTTCTTATTCACCTTTCAACCCATAGGCACGTTGTTTTTACACCCACCACTCTACTGGAAACTGTTTCACTAAGGTTGCCAGTGGCCTCCACCTTGCCCAGTCCAGTGGAGATTTTTCAGTTCTTGTGTCTCTGGAACTCTGTTTATCATTCCAGCGTCCTGGAAATTTTTAGCCTTTGCCTTCTGACATCTTACTCTTTCACCCCTGGTTCTCCTCCTCCTTTCTGATCATTATTCTCTCTTCATTATCTGATAAATGTTCAAATACCCAGCATTCAATCCTTAGCCCACTGTTCAAATTGTTCAAAGTATCTCTGTGATCACAACTACTTTTACAGTCAAATGCCACTTCTTCCCAGTTTCAGACTCGTGTGTCCAGCTGTCCCACAGGCAGCCCCCTCACACTGCACTCAACAGTTTTCCCGTGTTCTCCATGTCAGTGTTGCCACCCCACACCTAGTCACCAAGCTGAAACCGGAGAGTCGGCCTTGATTGCGTGCTCCCTTCACATTCCACTCAGTAACCACGATGTTCAGTCAGTTTTACCCCGTCAGTGTTTGTTGACCGCATTGCTTCTCCTCCATTCTCACTGTTCCCCTCCTGGTTTGAGTCCTCATCCTCCCTTGCCCCTGTCTCCAGTAATATTTCCCTAAAATTTGTCCTCCATACGGCCATATCTAAAGTGAAAATCCAATCACGGGCTCCTTCAGACACTTCTAACAGGATTAGGATCCTATGGGCCCTTGCTAGGCCCTTCTTTATCTGGCTGCTTCGGCTGCATCTCTACACTTTACAGCCGAACACTTTACAGTCCCCCAAATCAAACTGCTTATCTCATCCAAACACTATCCCACTCTGCTCCACCTTGGCCCTTAGTGCGTGGTCTAGCTAATACCTATGTAGTGTGCAAGCTTGGCTCAGACATCATCTCTTCTAGGCAGTCTTCCTTTACCTGAGTAATGCCACTTCTCTATGAATTCCAAATACACTAAACATATTGCCTTCATTGCAACTTTAACATTTTCATTATTTGCTTCTGGATCTGCTCTTCACTGAACAGTGAGCAGCAGGGACTAAGCACTGTTCCTTGCACAGATATTTTGCCAAATTAGTTTCCTTAAATTGGGGAATAAATGAATAAATAAGTCAATGGGTTCATCACATCATTTATCATTTATGTGAGCTTCAGTGAATTATTTAAGCTGTTTGGGTCTGAGTGTCCTTATCTATAAATGCGCTCAGTAATTCTGGCCCACCTTGTAATTGGGAGAGTAAAATAATGGATTTTAAATCATATATGCAAAATGTGAGGTATGTATTTTTTACTGGGCATTGACAAGGCAAGTCCGTCTATGTAGACAATAGTATGATAATAAGGCAGTTTTTACTGAAGTTTGCCTCATATTTTCTTTTTTTTACTTCTCCAATCTCTAAGTTCATAGTTTCATGAGAGTTACTTCAGATAATGCCACTTAGGACCTATATAAATTTGCCGTAAATAGCTGGCTTTGAAGAAAAGTTTTAAAACTTGCTGTTTATTACCTTTCAGCAATGGCTTAATAACAAATTTATGAGGAAATACAGCTAATTTCAAGGTAGTATATCTAAATATTTGGAAGAATAATTTCATTTCTGTGTTACCATTTTGGATTTTTGCACATAATCCAGCTAACTGGCATATATCACTGGAGGAAATTCCCTCCTTTCTAGACCTTGTATTATTTTACAGGCTTTATCCTACTACTAAGTACTGCACGAGGAGTGGCCCTTCAAAAGTAGTCCCCTCTTCAGAGCAAAAGGGACTTGCCACACTGTGTTCTTTACAAATCTGTGGCAGGCCTGGCAATTCCCTTGGCCCTCACTACACCCAGCGCCAGCTTCCTACCTTCCGAAGAAGTCCCGACCATAGGGGCACAGGAGGTTGTCCCTGTGGTTGGATCTTTTTATGAGACATACAAAGTAGGGTGAAAAAAGTCTCCCCAAGATTTGTTGAGTTCTAAAATCTCACCTCTGGAAAGAATTACTGAAGATAACACTAAGAGAAAGAGTGCCTTTTAATAGATATTACTGATATCATCATATAAGCCTTTTATCCGCGATAACTCTCATCGCATACTTCTTGAATGTTTGATAGTATGGAAATTTTAGAAACTGAACAGCTATGTCAATTAAATATATTTTAAAATAACTTTCCATGTACATATACAAAAGCATATTTGTAGCTCTCTACCTTAAAATGAAAGTAGTTATGATGCATTAACTATGACAGTGGAACTTATATTTCAAACATTTTCTACTTGTCCATGCCACATTTACTCAGAATATAAAGATCTAGAAACACTAGAATAATAATGTCCCAAAGCTCCATTGCTTGTCATAATTCCAAAGAAAACCTATTGCCTTTGCTACAAAAAAAATTTTTTTTATCATCAGTTTGCTAACAGATAATCTGCCAAAATTATTACATGTGTACAACTGGGGGTATTCCTCCCACCCAAGTATTTCATATGCAAAGTGATAGATGTTTGCTATGCTGTCAGAGATTATTTAATTGCTACATGTTGAGAATATTAATCATATTTTCTCTCCTACCAAATGAGAGACACAGAGATGAAGGGAGTGAGGAAAGAGCTGATGAAGAAGGAAAGCCATTTACAGTATAAATTGTTAAGAAAAAATGTTTTCTGTAATAGCTAATTTGGCTTGTCTCTAATGGTCCTCTTTGGTGATAACTGTTAAACTGTACTTAGCAAAAACTGAAGGAACAAGATAGCAGCAGACTCACAGACCCCAAGAAGGGACTAGCTGTTACCAAAGGGAAAGGGGGTGGGGAGGGAGGGAGAAGGGGATTAAGGGGTATTATGATTAACACAAATGTAGGGGGAGCAGGGGGAAGGGAGTATAGCCCAGAGAAGACAAGTAGTGACTCCAAAGCATCTTACTATGCTGATGGACAGTGACTGCAATGGGGTGTGTGGAGGGGACTTGATAATATGGGTGAACGTAATAACCACAATGTTGCTCATATGAAACCTTTATAAGATTGTATATCAATGATACCTTAATAAAAAAAACAAAAAACAAACAAAAAAACTGTACTTAGGCAGGCCCCAAGATGGACAAAATCAGTGAGATATCATCGTCCCTTTGAAGGAAAACCAGTAAATTGTATCCTTGAAAAACAAAATGGAAAAAAAAATAGTGCTTACTTTCTGTTCCTCTTTCGGGCTCGGTTGTAGGCTTCCAAACCTTCTGTTAGTGTCTTCAACTTCTCGGGCTCCACCTGGGTGAAGACAGAAAGACCAAATCACATTACCCAGACCTGCAGTGTCAGCTCCGCTTTTACCTTCCTTCTATACCAGCAGGTGCTGCACTGGGGGGAGGGAGCCTGACCTCACTGTCCTGCCAAACGTCCTGTCCTTGCTCCAGCAGAGGTTGATTCTGGGGCTCCAGACTGCAACACATCAATGGAAATGAAAAACTGGCTTTCAAATTGCCAACATTTGAAAGTAATATTTGAGGAAGAAAACCTGGAGCTGAAATAACCTTCACTTCACAAAATCATATGAATCTTAAATCCTGGTTTGCTTTCTCTCTTCCCTGATGCTCAGCAACTGTAAATCTGTGTTGCATCAGGGGAGCCCAGAGCAACAGTTAGCGAAGGGGATGTGCTTTGGAGTCAGCAGATTCAAGTTTGAATCTGAGCTCTTCACTTTCTAGCATGAATAAAACACTTAAATATACTGAGCCTCAGTTCCTCCTCTTTAAGATGAGGACAATAATACCTACCTTCCTGCTAGAATTGCTGTGAGAATCAAAATGCGCCAAGTCATGTTGAGCACTTAGCCAAGCATAGAGAAGCTACCATTGTCTAGTCTGTATAAGGCTTTAGAGGCCACAAATGAGTGGGGCAGTGGGCAGTGGGCAGACTGCCGGCCTGTTGAAGCCTGCTGCTTCATCACAGCGCGGCCACCAAATGGTGGCAGTGGCTGGGGGAACTTGTAGGGGTGGGAGGGATAGCCTTTGCTACGTGCCCCCAGTACTCTCTATTTTGGTTCTGGATGTTAGTTACCCTAAGAAAAACAATTAATAAATAGGAAAATTTATATGTAACTTGTGAATAAAAACACCTTTTGGTCAACATTGCTATTTTTATTGATCTTCAAAAAAAAATCTAAGTAAAAACAGTGTTGCTTGCTATGTAAACACAGCTTCAAGGCAAGTCTCTCAGCCATCACTTAATCCAGTCTTTTCCCACCTCTATGCTACTTTTATATAAAAATTCTGAGGTTGCCAAAACGCCTCACAGGTAAGAAACACTAAGAAGCAAGGAAGTTATTATGAACTTTTGTCTTTAAATATTCCTGACTCATGAATAACATTTATAAAATCTTTTTTCTTGACCCATTCAAATCTAGTACACAGTGATGATAAACAAAGGTTTTCCATTATCAGGTTTGAAAACAGGCATTTCTAACTGTTCAATGAGACAAAGTCATATAATGAAAACATTTTCCTCTTCATGATTTTTCTATTTTGTCTTAAAGAATCCAAATATCTTTTATACACACAAGTTCACGGGGTGGGGGGATACCCCATCTCTTCTGTGCCAGAAGAAGAGACACCTTTGTTCCAATAACTCTTCACAGAAGCCATGAAGAAAGGTGTCTTTTGGGGATGACTGGAAAAGCTTAAGTAAAATGAATTTATTCATGTGTTATTAAAAAAAAAGGTGACTGGATACATTTTCACATTTCATGTTAAAAATGAGGTTCCATCTTGTATATTCACTTACACCAAGAGAGATATGAAAGATATTTCACACATTACATTTATGTAATCTATAACTAATTCCACTTTTACTTAAATGACTTTTTGGAAGTAGGAAGGAAGCTCTCCCATAAAATAAACTTCCATTAGACACAAACTGATGTAGTGAGAAAATCTCAGAAGGGATTGATGCAGGCAACAGAAAGAAGAGTCACAGTGAAACAAAACAAGGCACCAATATGACAACTTACCCTAATTTTTAAAAACTAGGTTAGGTCAACTATTTTTTTTAAATCTTCAGTTTTTATTCTTAATTAAATAAGGAATTAGGGGTAGTAAAAACATTTCTCGTGCATTATTATGTAAAAGGCACTGTTTTATCATTCAGTATAGTAGTACTGCCAACTAGTACTTTGATATTTCACAGATGGGAATCAGCGAATTTAAGTAACACAGTCAACACCGGAAGTCAGGTCTGATTCCAAACCACTCAACCTCCCTCCACAATACCAACTCCAATAACACTAAAATAATTATTTTACACACACACACACATATGTACATATTCACACATGTGCATATCTTGGTTGTGATGGAAAACCTGAAATGATGGTTAAATGGGAGAAAAACTGCATAAAATTTGCTGTAAGATGTATAGACTTATTTTCTTGAAGTCTTATAGGAAAACATGTATTTATAAAAATGGTTTCCTGTGTAAACTATTTGTGAAATCAGAGCAGAACTGCAAACTATTTTGTAATATCTAGTTATTTTGAAAGATTGATATAATGAATACTGGATATATGACCAATCAAATGGATAAATTAAAAAAAACCATACACAGACATACTAAAAAAATTAGGTCAAATTATTTTAAATCAAATTACATTTTAAAAGAAATTTAGATGGTACTTGCCCAAATTTACCTTCAAAATGTTTTGTGCTTGGATAATTTTCTGGTGATTTTTCTGAACTAATTCTCTACCATGATTTCTTCATTTAAATTTTCCTCTTAGGTCTAGTCTAAGGTCCTCTATAATGAACCATATTATTTCTAAAGGATTCAATGACCTTGAAAAAGAACCAATGGTGGTGCTTTCTGAAACTAAATATAAGTAAGATACTTATCACTATGCATTTCTGATATGGCAAGATCATATCCAGAGGTAAACGTTTAGCTTAGTTTGTTTCATAATTTTAGTACTACTGAATTGTAAAATATAATACATGAAGAATGTGTGTTGTCTAGGGAAATATTCATACACTTATCCAATATGCAAGAAACTCTTTAAAGATACCCCCCAAGGGTATCAGAAAAGATCAAAATAAACTCAACTTCTAGTCAAATAGAAATCATATTTAATAATTTAGTGAACACTCCCTCATAAATTACTTAGCTAACTTGTAAGTGAAGAAAATATTGGGAAATCAAATACATAAATGTAACATTAAAAAGGTTAAACATGCACAAATTCTTTTTTTTTAAACTTACACTGAAGGAGCAAGTAATTTAACACAGCTAATATTTTAATCCATAATTACAATCTTATATTCCTGTACATCACACAAGTCAGGAGTTCATAAATTATTTAATTCCTATCTTGGTGAGAAGTTGAGGGAAGGCTTTCTAATGTTTCTTTACTCATAATCTGCCCACATAGAATGAGAATTCTAGTAATGATGATGCTAGCAGTCATAGCCAACATGGTATAACTCTGTATGTGTGTCATTTAGGAATTAGAATATTGAATAATTCTGACTCCTAAAACACTTCTTCCTCTCACTCAAATTCTTTGATGCACATAGTCCTGTTCAGTAGAAACATACCGATAAGGCCAGACATTATTTTAGGGTAGAGGTTTAGGAGTTTTCTGAACAAGTCTGAATCTCTGGTTGCTTATTCTGTTCACAAGGCACATGTTAAACATTGATGTAATAAATATGTGATTTAATAAGTTTGATTGGAGTTAACATGGAACATGCAGTGTATCTCAGAAACACCTTAAGGTCAATGACAAAAGGAGACACAGACCTCTCAGAGAGCCAGACTGGACCTCCGAAAGTGAGATATAGCACATATTGGGAGAACCTGAATCAAAGATCGTAGATCACTTTTGAATAGAGCCAGTTAACCAGAGAAGATGTCAAAATTCCTTGCAGGCTTTAATCTTGATGACAGGAATAAGTTTCTCAGTGATGACTTCGTTACCTGGTTCTGAGGCAAAGCTGTCACAGAAAGGTCAAAGGATAGAGCACAAGGCATATCGCAGATTTCATAAGAGATAAGACAGCTGCCCTCAAATTCCCTTTTCATTTTTCACTTCCCCATCCCATTTCCACAATGTCATCAGCTCCTGTTTAGGGGGCACTTGTATCACATAAAAAGTACTAAGCTTAGAGTCAGAAGACCAGGGTTGGTGCCTGGCTCACTGCCTGTGATTGGTGTCCTTAGGAATGCCACTTCTCTGAGATTCAGTTCTCTCCTCTGTAAAATGGAGACAATTGTGCATATTTTAACCTGCCAGTGAGAGAATTTAAAGAGACAATGAACATGAAGTTGCTTTGTAAACAACAAAGCAGTCTTTCCCAAAGTGCCACTGGTGGCATATGAAATGATTTTCATGTCTAATGATGGAGAGATTGTTAAACATTTTTAATAGATATTCATATTAATTTATATTAGAAAAATGCAGAAAAAATTATATCTATGACTTCACATGTATTATACCTTAGAAAAAGAGTGAGGAAATTATTTTAAAAGTGGCTTGAATAGTGCTTTGTACATAACTTCTGTCCAAGAAGTATTTGTTGAATGAAAAATTAAATAAGTAAATGAATGTAAAGAAAAAATTTAACTAAGTAATAGCACAGGTAACATGCAACGTTAGCTGAAGCCTGGGAAATACAACTCTGAAGCAAAAAGCAAAAAATATAAGGCATTTATTAGGTTCATTAATATCAAATACTTATTAATAAATATTTCTAAAAATCATCAATCTGATAAAGTACTGCTAATTGAACTTAAGTTCAATATTTCAATATTTTTGAATGGATGAGAACTGATGATAAATAAGTAATTTGGGGTAAAAAGTTGACTCACCTAGGACAGAAAGGATGAACCTAATTTTCTAACAATAGTAAAACAACAGTATTCATGGAAAAAATCCCTAAAGTGAATCCCAATTATTTAAATGAACGAAACAAGTCCACATTATTGCAGTTTAGTCAGTGGTGGTATCTGAGGCATTTTTTTTTTTTTTTGGTGCTTCCTTTCTTCTTCTTCACTTTGGGTAGCAGTGTTTTCAGTACTTTTAAGTAAAGAAGTATACTACAGGAGTAGAGTAAATCTATTCTAAGTGTGGTGACAAGTTTCATATTGACCTACTACACATACATAGAATTAAATGTTTTGGATAAACTGATATTTCTAAAGAAACAGTATAAAAGTTCATGTAACAGAGGCATGTATTAGCCTCAGACCTGAGAGTCCATTTGTTACTATCCTTATGAAAACTGTATTGACAAGCTCAAGAACTCTGTGTGGGTCTAAGAATGGAAATAGGTCCCCTTTACCTCTTCAATCTTGCCAGGGAAATAAATTCACAATATTCCATAATTCACTACAGTAAAGCTTATAGTCTTACCTAAGGTTTTTGCTCAGTTTAGTCTTTATCCTGATATTCACAGGTTTGGTCTTATCTAGTTCTTTATTTTTATTCTTTCAAATTTTGATCAAGCACTCCCTTTGTTAGCGTATTACTGGATTTTATCTTGCTTATTACTTTTCAAAAACTATTTTCATTCCTTATCAAGGAGATTCTGTTGCTACAGAGCATTAACTGACCCTGCCAACCCCAACCAGCCAAAATGCTGCCCAAATATTGTGGAAATTGACTGGGTGTAGAGACAGGATTCATTTCCAACAGTAGTTAAGAAAATATAAAAGGCGAAGGGAATACACAAAGAACACTTTCAATAGAGAATCGTAGTACCAAAGGATACAAGCAGCTAACACTGATTATCAAGGACAGAAAGAATGTTCTTCAAAGTAAAATATTTAAATATTACAGGAGGGTTCAAACTTAAGTTACACATCCCCAGAATGCAATAGTGAGCTGTCTCTGGTTATGCTCCATGCTATCAAAATGTATTGTGGGCACGATGCGCAACTGACAAAGTATATTGTCCCAAGTTTGGGTATGAGTTTTAATAATCATGAGTATTGTCTCTTTTGAATGGCTATTCAGAGAACTGTTTTTAACTCTGTCTGCCAAATATATGTAGAAAAAAGTCAAAGCATGGTTCTAAAGAGGGAGCCTCCTACCACTGCTTTTAAATCATGTTTTCATTTAATCACGTGGTGTGGCACTGAAATGCAGAACTTCTCTGAGTAGTCAGGAGCTCTCTCTACCTGTCCAACACCAACAAATGTTTCACTGGGAAGAAACATTTTAGTGCCAGTCTAGAAATAAGTCCTTTCCTAATTTTGGTTTGCGTCAAAATACATTTCGAATATAAGAGCAATGAAATACGAAGACTAATGGGACAATGTTCAAAGAGAGTAAAAATTATCTACTCAGAAAAATAAGTATTTTATTTTTTGGTTATTACTTGAGAGTCAACCCTTTTAGGTTAGTTAATGTAAGACTAAAGATGGCAGATGATAATCACAAGGCATATTTTAGAAAACAAGAGTGTGTTTCCCTTTTAAAAATAATTAATGAAACAAGTACATAAAGATAACCATTTCCCCCATAGTTGCATAGGCTTAAAGTGTTTACACATTATAGCATATAGGTGTAGGGCCAGCAGAAGCCAGTTTCCTCTCCAAGAACTCCCTAACAGTGTGCCAGGACTTGCAGCACATCTCTCCGGCCATGGCAATGTACGGGAGCACAGCACTGAGGTCTTATTCCTGGTCCACTGAACCTCAAACTATAAAGGGTTCATGGTTCATAGAGAAACTTGCACCATTTACTTAGAAGTATAGATTCCTTCCAGAATGTACTTCATTACAAACTGACAGCCAAAGGAAAGAACGTATTAGTAAGGAGATGCCACTTCCTGAACAGCAAAAAACAAGACACATAATATCCTTCAGTGCTTTCATGCAGTTTCAGTATTGAGAGAATATTATGCAGGGCGATCCAGCCCAACTTTTCAGGGTGTTAAAAATCTCTAATTAATATTGTTGTGTGTGGGAGGTGAGTGGAAAGGTAGAGGAAGAAAGTCTGAGTTTATAGTTTTTAGAAACATGGTGGAGAGTTCACTCAAGCTGCTTTAAAATACTTCCAAGTAGAACTGCTTGAAATGAATGGCTGATATTAACTCACAGTCAGATATGACAATTTGTATGCAATGTGCTGAACATCATAAAAAATAGTTAAACTGTTTCATTCATTAAATATATTCCTTATAATTCTTCCACCCTCAACCTGTTAGTAAATGTTTTATTCGTGGATAATGCATAAGTAAAACAATAACTAAAATCAAATTACTACAATTCCAAATTAATAAGGCTGTCTAACAGAGAACATGGGTAAGGAGGCTGATTTTTACTGAGCCTCTTTCACGTGCTGGGTAATCTATTTATGGGTCTCACTTAATTCTTAAAACATCATTTTGAGTAGGAATTAATATTTCCACTCAAGAGGTGAGGAAATTGCAGCTCTGGGAGATTAATATACCTCCCCAGGACCATTTAGGTAAGTGACAGAGCTGAAATTAAGCTCATGTCAGAATGCCCAGAGCCTATACCTCTTTCTGCTGCATGCTGCTTTCTCTCCAAACTGTGTTCATGCAGTATTTGATGTTTAGAAATCAAACCTCTTAGGAAGTAATCTGAGAAACCGCAGAACATTTCTAATGCATTATTAGTAAATCTGATACATTTATTACCCCACCAAAGATTAAAAATGCCTAAGATCATAACTGAACTAGTCATTTACTGTCATAACAAACAGTTGGCTAAAAGATCAACTTATGGACAACATGGAGATCTCAGCCCCCCGGCAGAGACCAGTGCTCCAATCACAGCACTGATCTCAGCCCAGAGACCACTCATGCAACCTGAAAACAGGAGGGGTTCCTGCCTTGCTTTGAATTAGTAACTTACAATACTGTTAATTATTTATTTTTTATACTTTGCCTGCTTCTGAAAAGATTTGGAAGTGGCTTGCTGAAAATAAAGACTGTAGGAGAAAATAAATGATAGCTTTGTTGGATGTGTGTTGGGAGGAGATAAGATAATAAATCTATTCTAACACTTGAGTTAACATAGATTTTATCTGGCGGGACCTGACAGGATCTTGCATTAATTTACTTTGTGGACATAGAAATAGTATGAAAAACTGACAGGCTAAGAAGATTTAAAATAATAACGGGTACCGAAAACTGTTGAGCAAACCTATTCTGAGGTACTACAAAGATAAACACTAGGGGATATGGCCCCACATGCCACATTAGAAAGGTGGAATTAATAAGATTTAATTATAATAAACAAATTGTTTATGGAACCCATGTCTGTCTTTCTCTCTTGACTTTACTAAAATGTCAGGCATTGGCACAGTATATAGTATATAGGAGGCAATCCCATGCACTGCTGACCCTTTAAAAAGCTGAAGTTTGGTTATCAATGCACAAGATTCAATTTTTCCAGCATTGCTGAGGACTACAGGGTTCTATGTAAATAAAATCTACATCATAATTGGTTCAGTTGACTAAGAGTACAAGTTTTAAAAATGTTTTACTGGATATCCTTTCAAATAGATCATACTTTGTCTTACACAGATATTGAACATAGTTTAATTTTTTTCTTGATGAACCAAGGTCACCAAGACATCAGGCAAAGGTTATTTGGCTGATAGTGAGACAGACCAGTGTTTGGAATTTCAGCTTTACTGGTGTCATAAATGAAGAACACTGTTTGGCTCACTGAGCACCATCAAATAAAGTATGCGGAAGCCCTTCCTTTGTTTTGTGAACTATAGGAGAAAAAAGAGTGTTTGTGAAGTAGTACTTTGTTTTTTTATGTGCAAAAGTGAGGTAGGTCTTGAAAGATCAGAGGTTTTTTAAAAAAGTTAAGTGCCCTCGAGCTTTGAAGGTTGTTACACATTGCTTTTTAATGATAAATATTTCATGTGTTACCATTAATATTTTATTCTATGTCTTCAATTTTGCACCTCTAAATGGGTGCTTTTATTTTTTTCTGTATTACTAGAAATATTTTTAGTGTATCTTGATATAAAGTTTTGAGAATGCAAACTTACAATATCAGCCAATGGGAGGGTAAGGATATTTAAATTTACAGAAACAATCATATGCTCCCTATTAGGAATTCATCTATTGCCAACAATAAGGAAGATGAATCTGGATTTTTGAAACACTTATCATTATTTTATAGTGAATGAAAACTGGTTGCTTATTTAAATGAAGCAAAATAAGTGTTTCTAGATAATGATTTATTTTTTTAAAGTGCGTCTCTTTTAAACATCAGGGAGTAACTTGATCCCAGGAGTTTCAAACATAGACTAATCAGAAGATTAGGACCACTGTTTAATGAGAAATGTGTTAACAGTACACGATTTTATTCTCCTGAGGACATAAAAAGGTATTTAGACAAGGCATTTAGGACAGGAAGAATGTTTCCAGGGAAGGGAAGCCATAATCTCTTCTTTAGCTATGCTTTTTGTAAAATAGCACATAAAAAAGACTTGGTTTCATTTGCACAGAGATTGTAAAACAGTTCAGTGTCTACATCTTGTATTTGTAGCAGTTCCATTTATACCATAAAAGACCAATTTTGCTGTTTCTAATTAGTTTTTGAATAAACTGTCAAAACTATTTAGGTTTATCAGCCTAAAGAATGTTTTGTCTCGTCTCACAGAGATTAGATAATAAAATGTTTTGTGAATAGGAGTATGGAATTCATTTTCTTATCAAACATAGAAATGTTATGCCCAGAGTATATCCTGACAAGTTATATATTAGGCATTATAAGCCACAGGTTTAGAGACCTCCTGGTCATTTGGAGAAAGACAATCTTTTTATTGTGCTGGCAAAAATGCCTTTGGTTTCCTGCCATTAAACCTAAGTGCTAGTGGAGGTTTGAGCAGAGTTGAAATAACTTTATACAATATACTCTTTAAGAGAATAATATATACTTGTAAGAGTAATTTTTATTTCCTAAGGAGATGAAAAATTGTTTTTTTTTCATCACATGTGGGGAATGTGAATAATTATCTCCTCCTGGTCAGAAATAAATTTTTCTATCTACTTTAAGCATTCTGCATATTTCTTGCCCTAGTGAGCCAATTCTACCAATTGTGAAGGGGAAGAAACCCCCAGAAGACCCCTACCAATTTCTCCTAAATTGAATGGTAGTTTCATGCAGAAGTTTTCATTTAATTTATATGATCAGATTGTGTTAAGTAGAACCAGATTATGGGGTTAAACATTTCCACATGTTATAAAGGCCCAGGACTTTTCCTGAAAGGAGACACCGTTCTGAGTTCAGACATTACCTGCTGCTTCCAGGAACAGCGGCAACTCCTCCTGGATTTTACCCTCCCCAGCTCTGCATCACATGAAAGCACATGGAGGAGATGCCATCCTCTGGCACCTCCCTACCTCTGACACACATGTGGACACCAAGAGCCACCAGAGTTTTTCCCCATATTGCCACTTGCCTTCATCCTCTGAGTATGGATGAAGAATTAGGTAAGTGCAGGGAAGGAAGGCAAAGTTAAAAATATTCTGGATATCTGGTTCCTGGGTTAGAGCCAACCTGAACCCTAGTGGCAGCTACAAATGCTTCACAAATCCCCCCTTGATGATATGACCTTTTGGAGACGATGACAATCGCCCCTCTTTGTTTTATGCTCCAGAAGTCTGAGACCACAATGAGTCATGAGGAATTCTAATTTCAGATCCAAAGAATCCAAAGTGGTGATAACAAAAATTAACTGATATCTGAAAGGTTAGTATTTGACAATGAAGAAAGATCGGTATACCTTCCCTTCCTCGGGGCTTTGTTGACATGAATTGTGAACGTCGTCTTCTCTTACTAATTTTCCAGGCCAGGAAGTAAGTCCTTTGATTTGGCCCCAGACCAAGTCGCCAACATTGAACGTCCTTGGCCTATAATGTATCAACTCGTTTGAAGAGGGGGAGTCTGGATTCCTTAGGTCATCTTCACTACTAATGCTTTTAGCGTCTGAAGGGCTAGGCACACACCCATTAATGCTTTTGGCATTAAAGTCTCCATTGTAATGGATGTAGTCTTTGACCAGAGAACTTTCCAAACTATTTGAGGAGCTCGGAGACTGCTCCTCTAGGACCAGGTCCCGCCTTGCAGGGCTCAGCAGCTCTCCGAAGCCACGACTCTGTCGAGGTCTGTTCCCATTAATGTGTGCACATCTTTCCACAGTGTTCTCTAGTCTCTCCTTAAAACTCATCATAGTTCTTTTGTAGTTATTATACCTGAAATTTTCCTCCAGAATTTTATCCCCCTGACAGTTTCTTGGTGGTAACAGTATTGGGTGCTGTTCCCCGGGCAGAAATGGCAGTGTAGAGATATTGTTGGACCTTTCGTGACAAGGACTACTGTGGATATGGCCTGAATGGTCTAAAAATTCCTCACACTTCCATCTGCTTCGCTCCCCTCCAGGGCTTTGCTCTCCATCCCACTGTTTTTTGGATGTGTGGCAACTTGCTGCCTTGAAATACTCAAACGCATCTCCTTCATTTGGGTTCTTCCCATGGTCCAGATTCCTGGGCAGCCGAGCCCCTCTCGCATTCCTCAGCCTACCGTCATGATCAACACTGCCCATGTTCCGTCCATGAATGACCGCACTGACAGCACTGGGGAGACTTAATGGGTCACCAATCGAGGCAGTGAAGGCACTCATGGCACTCAGAGCTGGAATGGGGCTCATCTGAGTTGTACTGTTGACGGCAGTGGTGATGACAACCTGCATTCCTTTGCTGGCTGCATCAACGACTGCTTTGTAAATGGCATCCACGGAAGCATCAGCTTGGCCGCCCGCAATGAGGCCATCCTTCACTTGCTGACCGAGAGTTGGGTCGATCCTTGGTTGCAACTCACAGGATGTATCTTGGAAAGGGGGCAGTGCTGTGTTCAGATTCGCAGGCAGTGCTGTGAGCCCCTGCTGAGTGCTTATTCTTTTGTTCAGGAGAGCTGCATCTTCCTGCATTCTCACCTTAAAGAAACAGACAGGAAAGCAGTGAGAGAGAGAAAAATGTTCTTAAAGATCTCAGAGATGAAGACCGGAATTTTAAGATTTACCAGATGACAAATATGACAAGGAAGGAAATATAAAGAAAGAACGAATTTCCAAATAAAATAAATACACTCTGTATAGGAAACTTACGTCTTGATTATATTGGGGTACCATTTCTTTGGTTGAAATCATTCAACAAATTTAAAAAAATTGCTAAACATTCTCTAGGAAACTTTAAGTTGAAGTGGTTGGACACAAAACGTTTTCAGGGGATGACTCCGTGCGTTTAGTGTCATTACAAATTTTGCAGCTTGGGAATCAAAGAGAATCAAGTCAGTCACCAGCACTGCTGAAATTACAAAGGGAACCAGATTCTGAAAATGATTTCTAACTCAGTGATATTTCTGCTGAACTAAGTGAAATGCAGTATAAGGTAAAACAAAATGCATATATTCCTTTCTTAACAATAAAATATTTCTGATATGACATTGTATTGAAGCCTTCAGATAGGGTAAGGAATGCCTCCTCGGCCCTTACCAGGCCACCGGCTGAGGGATCTCCCCAGGGCGAGGAGGCTCTCTGTGGAAGTGATTCTCAATTGGGAAGAGAGGAAGGGAGGGAATGCCCTCCAGGGAAGAATATCAGTGCTCAGGACAGGAAGGAGGAGTACAGTTTGAAAAAGTCCCCAAAGTTATTTCGCCAACCCCATTTAAGAACTGATGCTCCAGACTCCTGATACTCTCAATTTTGCCCCAGCAATGAAGCCCTTCTTGTTTTCAGACCCTTCCCTACTAACGCGAAACCTGGGATCCTTCAGCACATCAGCCACTCCTGCCATTCTCTCCTAATCTACACCTGCCAGATAAAATCCCAGTGTTGGATCAATTTAACTGCCTGCCTTGTCTATATCTGATTATTCCCATCAATCCTATGATACTCTAGTTAGGTATCAGTCTCTTCACAACTATTCAAATCTTCATCCATTTCTTTAAGTTGGCTGCTGTAGCATCTGTGGCACTATCATGACCTTACTTAACAGAGAAAATGGAAGTCATGGCTTAAGAATTCTCGTAATTGTTATACTCTGCTACTTCCTGCCCCTGGCAGCAGTCACTTCTCTGTGACTATATGTGTCCCAAATTCTGTCTTTCTTCCCAGTGTAAGAAGGACTCTTTCTGTTTTCTGAGAGTAAGACCTCCAGTTACGCTCTGGATCCCAAGCCATTCGTCAAGGATCTTGCCTCATCTGTTATCCCTTTTCTAGTTTATGTTCAATTGCTTCCACTCTTTTTTTAAAGCATACAACTATGTACATACCTTTCATATTTTGAGAGTTTGCATTGAACCTATGTCCACCTCAGGGCACCACCCTGTTTCTCTTATTTCTTCATAGTTAAGATTTTGAAAGTTTTTGAAAGAGTAACCCACATTCTTCAATTCCTAAACATTTTCATCCTTCCATCCACTGCAATCTGGCTTGTGCTCCCACCACTCCTCGAAAACTGTATTCCACCAAGTCAGTGGTGATGTCCTAATTGCTAATCTAATGGATTCTCTACAGGCTTTATCTACTTGTTTTCTCAGGGACACGGTTGAGCACTTTCTCTTCCCTTCTAAATTATTTTATTACATAAGATGTATATGAATGTCTTCTCACTGTCAAAAAAGATGAACATTTTTCATTACTACTCTCTACCAGTACTTTCCTATTCCACTCCAATCCCATTTCCATTCTCAGAAGTAATTAGTGCTGGAGTGCATCCTTGCAGATAGTTATTTTTAATACATTAAAGCGTGTAGGTATATATCTAGTTTCCCTTCCTTCCTTTCTTTCTCCCTCCTTTCTTTAACATAAAGGGTACTATATTTTGGTATTGTTCTAAAATACTGTAGTATTGGAGCCTTGCAATCTTATGGATTTCCATATCAGATTATATAAATTTACCTGATAAACTAGGTAGATTTTAAACTACTAGATTATGGATATACCAGAACATATTTAACTATTTCCCTAGTGATGGATCCATCGCTAGGGAAATAGTTATGGATACTTGAGTGGTGTCTAAACTCTGCCACCATAAATCATATTGTAATGAACACTCTGGTATGTGCCTTTTTGTTCACAGTTTGAGATTTCTCTAAGGTAGATACAAAGAAGTTGAACTTCTAGGTCAAAGGATATGTATATTTGAAAACCTGTTAAACTATCAAATTACCCTCTGAAAGGACTGTACAGCATACAGTCAGACCAACAATATATCTGAAAGAAACCATTTCCCCCACATCACCGTCAGGAGGAGATAATCTCAATCTGATGGACATATGAGAAACTAGATATATACCTACACACTTTGTATAACTCTGATTATTCCTTTCATGTGTTCATTCATAATTTATCTTTCATTTTCTGTGAATTATCTATTCATATTTATTATTCATTTTTCTAGTCAATTATGCTTTCTCTGCCTGATTTGTAGGAGCACTTCTGTTATTGCGGATTTTAATTATTTGCTATTATAAGGCAATTATTTTCTTCCAGATTGCTACTTGTCTTTAACTTTGTTTAGAATACCCCTTATCATGGAAGTTTTAGTTTTATGAATTCAGCTCTGTTACTAGTTTTCTTTTTGACTTCTTGGTTTAGGCTCTTATGGAGAAAGCCTTCTCTGAGAATATATATTTTTTAAAAACTTCAGTACATTCTTCTTAAATTTATTAATCATTCCTCTTTCCCTCTAGCTCCTTAACCTGTTGAGAAATTATTCAGCTTATAGAACTAAAGGAAAACCATGTGGTTGAAGCCAGCAAGAGAGAGGTGAGGGCCAGGGCTGAGAGGCATGTCGCGGACATGGGCTTTAACCATGAGTGCTGTGGGAAACTGCAAAAGGGCTTCAGAGGGTAACATGATCAGTTTTTACTATAAGCTCCAAAAAGGACTACTGAGATGCTTCAGACAAAATGAAATAACCTACACACAAAAAGACTGCAATGTTTAACAATTTCATGATTAAAAAGTAATATAGTAAGTGGAGGTGAAAGGACATACAACCTCTTTCTTTTGTCTCTTTCCCCAAATTAAGTGTTTTAACAAACCTAGACACTGTTTTCTATTCAAGTAACCCAGGGAGGGAGAGTACCTGGAAGTTCTGAAACAGACAAGCCATGGGGTTGTTAGCTGGGCAAGGAACTGTGGACTGTCCTGGGAGGGCCTGCAGGTTCTGGGGCCCCTGCAGAAGCTGTGGTTGCTGATTTGGAGGAAACATCTGATTGTTGTTTAACAGCGACTGTAGATGAGTCAGTTGATGGTTATTCAAAGTATTGTTTATTGAGGACATGTCACCTATAGTTTGAAAAACATAAAATGTAAGTCAGTGTGATTCTTTGGAGATCCTATGCCTATCTTTGTATCTGAGGATTCCTGAAACAAAAACTAAAAACTAGATTTACGTGGTATTTTTTTCTCTTTTTCTCCTCAGTGTCTTACTAAGTAGTAAGGAAATCATATTTTTATTGTTGAATTTTATCTTTCATAATTAGTTTTTTATTTTATATCATGCAGAAACTACTTAGTCTTCGGTCTATCCATTAGCCAATATTTACATATTAAGTTTCAGTGTTATATAATTCTTTGAAACGATTTTTATTAGAGTACCTACAATTAAAGGTTGAAATCAGTTGTAAATGTTTTAGCAATAGTAAGTGTTTGACCAGATATTAAAATGAGTGGGTCTGATCAGGTCTTGTTTGCGAAATTTAGTACAAGCCACAATCAAGAAATATCACCAAAGAAAATCAGATTTGGCATAGAAATATGTATTTTAAGTAAAATGTTGGCCACCTAAAATTAAAATCGTAAAGAAGGCTAACAATTCAAAAGAATTCCTTGTTATTATAATGAGAAATAAGTATTATATAATGAGATAGCATTAGTTAATAATTAAATTTATATTCAAAATTAAAAATTAACTTTTGAAATTACACTGAGATTGAGGCCATCTTGAGGAAAATGTCATAGAAAGTATCTTGTAACTTGAAATATGTAAATCTGTAATGCTTTTCAGATTACTTAACATTGATTTCAATGCCAAATAGAACTAATTAAACCATATTATACTAGTGCCCATAAGATGTGGAAACATATATATGTATTGTTTTTTACATACTAAAGAGGACCTTGACAATATCTTGTATGTTTGCTTATGTTTCCAGGCTTAATGGACACCATCCCTGTACTCTGTACTACAGTTATCTGCATCAGTCAGTTGGACGTACTTGATGTGTGTTTTCTAATACTTTTGTGATAGGCTAATCTACATGAAGAAATCCTTTGTTTTTAATCCACAAAGTTCTAAAGAATAATACTGTCTCTGGAAATCTGGTAGCAGCTGTGGGCTGTTTCCTTGAACTTGGGCAAACTTTATTTCTGAGTGTGTTTACACCTTCTTTCTTATTTTGCTGGATAAGCATTTAGTTCGGGTTGTTGAGGGATCACCTGGAAAACGCCTCCTCGAACTGTTTCCATCCGCAGTGCAGCTGCTCATACTAACCTTGTGATGCCACACCAACTAAAGTCAAGTCAGAGCTATTTTTAGGAGGTACCTGTGCTTTATTATTTGAAGAAATAACACTCTACTTGGCTTAAGAGAATGAGGGTAGGTTAGGTTTAGGTGGCATCAGAATTAGAAGAGAAAGATTAAAACGATATTTAGCATTGCTAGAATAGGGGAAAAGGAAAAGGCCATTTTCATGTTTGTATAACTATGGATGTGTGTGGGAGTTACTATATTTAGTTTCATAAGCTAGCTGTGACATAACAAAAGCATTTTTAAAAAGTGTGATTAAATGGAGTTTTTAAAAAGGAGAAAATAGAATTAGAAAAACGTTTCTTTTGTAAAAATTTGTGAAAAAATGTAACTTACCAAGCAGACCTGTCCCCAGTAGAGGGTTAAGTAGCTGTGGCACCCCAGAGTTACTGTTGAGTTTAGCTGGACCAGGTGTGTTCCCAGCATTATTAGATACATTCAGCAATGTTTCTGCCATTGACACCACTGCTGTCCCACCAAGTGTTGAGACAGTCAGTGCTGCCACTGCTGATGATGTAGTGGTTGTGGTGGTGGTTGCCTGGGAGGAGGTTGCTATGGAAACCTCTGGATGATTAGCGGCGTTGGCTGATGCCGAGTTCAGGGCACCTCCCAACAGCTGGGGATTCAAGGCCATTAATCCTGAGGCCCCAGTGACAGCTGGGAGGAACAGGGGCCTAAAAGCGTCACTGCCTGCAAAGCCTGGTAAAGGGTTCCCCAGGGGGCTGGTTAAAAGGGTCTCAGCTCGGCTGTTCTCTGACTGATTGCTTGGCAAATGGTCAGGTGGGGCTGTCATCTGTGTTAAGGAGGGTAAAGGGGCATTTTGCTGTTGCAAAAGATCTGAGATGGTCAGACTGAAAGATGGCGGGGGAAGCATGGCAGCTGCTTGGGCGCGGTTCTGAAGCAGGGCTGCCAAGAGCTGGACGTGAACAGGCTGCAATGCCTGCCCATCCAGGTCACCGGAGAGGAAAGCTAAAGCAGCGTTTACATTCGGGTTGAGAAAACCTAAAGAGTGGAGGTTGATCTCAGACTTGCCTTCTCCTGCTGAAGGCTGGAGGATATTTAATAGATTCTGGTTTAGGAGATGCTGTTGATTCACTGGCAAAGAGATAGGTAGAGAACTGAGAAGGCTGGGGTTCAAGGGGTGTGGAAGATGGTTGTTTGAAGTGCTGTTGGATGGAAAATGAAGTGCGTGCTCTTGGCCAACAAAAGGAAAATCACTCCCAAAGGGCAGCTGACTCTGCAGTGGGTTTCCAGCTGCGGTGGTGACGATGACGCCGTCCTGAAGAACAGAGGTTGTCTTTGTGATGGCAGGGTGGGTGGTGCCAGCTATGGCTATGGAAGATGATGGTCCTGGGCCGCCTGAAATGAAGGAACAAAACCCCCGATTAGTTACGGACGTTAAGGAAGACGACGCCATAAAAACTCTTAAGAGATATATTTCAATTAACTCACTCATTTTTAAACAGATTGCCATCAGATATGATTGACATCTCTTAATGAAACTTAAGTAGAACCTTATACTTCCTCACCTACTTTGAAAATAAATACCTTGAAGAAGTTTAGTATATTAAGAAGTAGCTATTTCTATTAAACTGCTTGTTTTTCACAGACAAGGTGAAGATGGGGGAAATTTGTGTTCGTAGTTGATTCAGTGGGGTACAGAAAAGTAACAAGTCTTCATTTTTCAAAATATATTTCTTTTTCAAAAAGTTTTTGCTGTTTATTTATAATACTAGTACTTGCTTTTAGTGAAAAAAAAACCAACTAGAATATGCATGAGAGTATAAAATGGAAAATAAAAAGTACCTATGGAGATAACTACTAATATTTCAGTATATAGTTTCCTGGGCTTTTCCCATTTGTATGTACATAGATATGTAGACATATATATGTATATGTATATACACACACACACATTATATATTTAAACAAAAATGGAATTATGATGTAACTTTTTTCATTTACTGATATATTGTGCATATCTTTCCATATTAATTCGTATTAACTACAGGGACATTTTACTAGTGTCATGCATAGATACAACATAATTTAATCAATCCACAGTTGTTAATATTTTGATAATTTACAGTCTTTTACTATTGTAAGCAACAGTATGATAAACAGTTATTAACTCATTTTTGCCAATATGTTCAATTATTTTCTAAGGATAAATTCTTAAAAGTGGAATTCCAGGGACAAAAGGTTTACATATTTTAAAATCTTTGCATATATATTGTCAAACTGCCCTCCAGTGAAGTAGATCAATATACATTCACTTTACATTTCTATAAACAGTATATGGCAGTGCTCATTTCTCATGAACACTCTATTTTATCATTATTATTTAATTTTTGTTTATTTAATCACTCTGAGAGCATAAAGATACTTTGTCTTCATGGTTCCTGAAAACAGACCAGTCTTCATCCAAACAGCATTCTTAATCCTGAAAGTCTTATGAAAGAGTGAAAATTTAAGGAATTTAATACTTAAAAATATAACATTTCAGTTGTTTGTTATAATTTATTTTAGTTGTTCTCAATCCAAGCTGCACAGAATTACTCGGATAACTTGAAACACACACAAAAAACAAAAGACAATGCACGGGCCCTATCCCAGGCCAATATGAAAACTCATCTCTTGGGGTTTAGCCTGGGCAGAGTACCATTGGTGATCCAAATGCACAAGAGGTGGGGTGAGAATCATATTTTGTTGAAAAGGAACCTACAATAATTTTTCATAAAAAATTCTCTTCTCCTAAAGAGATGCACTGTCTTACGTGATACATGCATTTAGCAAATATTTATTATTACACACACATGCATTTCATTTTATATTAAACATGTATATGGTATAATGAACAATGCCAATGTTACTGAGAATCTAATATAACTCAAAACACTTTACTGCTATGCTAAGCCCATCATTATGAACCTCTATATTGGACCATGGTTGCCATTGAGGACTTGTCCAAATATATAGAAATGTTTCTATAGTTGTAATAGTAGTACATATATAATTTTATATTTTTCTTGTTTTCTCTTAACAGAATAACAAATAAAATTTTCTTTGTGATATATAGACTTTGTATTAATATTTTTAACCGTGTAGCATATGGATTGACCATATTTATCAAACCATTCTGATAAAGGCTGGCATTCATATGATTGATGAACAGGGATGAACATCTTTCTGCATATGATACTTTCATATATATCATACATCATTATATGTAATAAACAGGATGAACATCTTTCTGCATATGATACTTTCCTACATTTGAATTTTTCCTAAGGAATATCATTGGCATGATTGTTGTGAGAATCAAAAATAGGTAAGTGAAAGGCTTATATATAATGTGTAAATGTCTATACAAATAAAAGGAGTTATCATTGTTTTCCTTATTATTGACATTAATAGTTAGTAGTGGTGATGTGGTAATACTAGTAAGTATAAATCACCATATCCAACACACTGTACAGAATATCTCTCTAGCACACCTTTGCAATTTTTCTGAGCTCTCAGGTCTGTTTTTATTTATTTTTAAAGCTCTTGGTGCTTCATTTAAAGAATGAGATTTAAAAAACTGTTTGAAAATTATAAATATTTATAAAAGATTATCATGAAATAATTATTATGTTCACAAAGAGCAGGGTAAGAACACATCAGTGCTGAGGTAGGTATATGGTACACAATTCTTTAAATACTAATTCAGATTTGTAATAAAATAATCCTTATCATCAACATTTCATTGTTTCTTAAGTCTTGCTGCTAGTTCTGTAAATAAGTGCTGTGCTTTATTTGTATTTAGAAACCATCTTTTTAAACAAGCTAATAAAAACTCTTATTCCCTGGCAGTCTCTATCTGTAGTCTTTTTTCCTATCTGCTAAATAATAATGACATATTTAAATGTCCAGATTACTATCCCTCTAACAACAGTCAGAGCACATTTTCAAAATACTCCAGCATGTATATACAGCAAGGCTTTGTAGATGAAGGATTTCCTTAAAGGTTATTTTTTCTCTCTTTATTTATAACAGAGAATAATGTATATTTAGGATTCATGAAGTAGAATTCAAAAGTTCTCCATCTAAATATTCTTCAGTAATGACAATAAAGAAACCAGAGTGACTCCAGGTGTATTTTTGCATTACAAACAAGAAGGTGGTGAATACCACAAGCCTCTTAAGGTTAATAAGTGGATGATGGCCTAATTTATCTTCTCTAATTTTCAACAACAAATAGGTGTATTCTGCTGAACACAAGGATAGAAACAGTGATACAAAACAACAACACAATTATCCTTACCTGCAGGACCGGAGTTTAGGCAAAATGATTAACTCACAAATTTCCCTGTCTCTCCTTTTTTTTCTCTCAAAAATCCATTTATTGAGAGTTTATTATGATTCAGGAAGTTTAAAAGCTCTTCTCATATAGCTAGTATAGCTCTAATGTAATATGCTAAGAGTTATAACAGGTATACAGCAAAGGGACAATTGTAAAACTGAAGGAGTCAGGGAAAACTATGCAAGTGTTAACATTTGGCCTGGGATTTGAGAGTGTAAAAGGAGACAGAAGTAGAAGCAGAGTAATAAAAAAAAAAGACAAGGACATAATAAAATGCATGGAGGGTAGTAGAGTCCTATGTATCCTCAAAACAAAGAAATATGACTGAAAATATTGTATGTTGCTTTCCACACACTCCAGACCTCCCACCTCTGGTTATCCCGTTGCCTTAGACAAGCAGGGAAGAAATTTGAAATCATCTTTCTAAACTATTACAGGCAAGGATCACTTCTTATTTCCAAGACCTAACACAGTCTTTAAACATGGTGGCAGTCAAAAAATGTTAGTTGAATGAATCTATTAAGATCATAAAACTTGCCCTCAACTTCTAGAAATGAGATCATTTCATGGTGTGTGTATAAAGGAGATGGATGGAAGAAGCCATTATTTTAGAAGGCTCCCAGGAGTTTCAGGGAGTTAAAATCATCTTACCAAAGAAGAGGTCTATTCCAAAGTACTCTTGAGTTCTTAAAATCACTCATTAATGTTTGAGGGAATTCAAAGTGGACCCTGAATTTTGTAGCTAGAGGGAAATTGGAGATTGCTTATTTCTGAACCACTTAATCTTGAACAGGCACTCTCTGTTGAACCTACTTCATAGTACTGCATAAAAACCTTATGGTCTGTTGAAGCATGTGGGGAATAATGTTTTCTTAAAGCTGAATTTTTAAAAAGCTAAGATGTTTTGTGCTTAATCTAATTAAAGGGACAGTTGCTAAGGTTTTTTTTTTTAAAAAAAGCAAACTATTCACTAAACATTTAGCAGTTAAATAACCAAAAGGCAACTGGGAGCCTGAAACAAGTTAGTTAAGTTGGAGAAGTCCTTTAATTGGAAAAAATGATTATTTCACACCAGCCAGCAGCACCATGAACTGGCATTTCTTTGTCTCGTGGTTTCTGTTGCATGTGAAGAAGTAGCTTGTCCAGTGGGGTAGAATTTCCAGATATAAACAATATTCCTTGTACACACAAGTGATTTATGATGTGTGTGTGTGAGTGTATGTGTGTATACATAAATAGCATCAGTAAATTTTGTAAAGGATTTTTCCTATTACTAATTTCATTCGTCAGATATTTTAACTGCCTTAAAAAAACCCTGCTTTTCAAAACAAAGGTAATGTCTACCTCTTTAGATTTATTTATCTTCTTTGTCACCAATATTATCTGAGAAAAATCATTGTTCATATTATGCTTAACTCTTCTATGACGGGCTCTAAGTATTAATAATATGTGTATGAGAGGGCATAAAGCTTATACCAAATGGACCAATAAGGAGTTTTTAAAGTGTCATTACGCCAGCTTGATCTTTATCTCCAATTCTCAACAAACACTACTTTATGCTAGAGAACTTTTTCTAAATAGATATGCCCAAATACTGATTTTTACCCATAAAATTCAAGAAACTAAGAAACGAGTCATAGAGAAGGTACTTTCACCATTTGATCTTTATCGTCTGCTTTGGCAACTTAACTTTGATTGAAAACAAGGTCAATGGTAACTCTCTATAAAAATTAATGCTTCTAGAGAGAAGAGAAAATGTCCTAGTCAGTCTAATAAATATAATTCACTTTCAATCCCATGAAAATAGTAAAATTTCTTCTGCTATGCTTAAAGGATTGATTAAAAAATAAATTGAAAGGTAACTTTTATGAGAAGTCTAGATTTCCCGACAAGACATTAACTTCCCAAGCCTTAGTAATGTCAAGGTAATATTTACAAAAATATACGGATCTCTATCTTTGTGCTTTGGATTGTGATGTAAATTCCTAACATTCTTATTCCAGAAGTAGAAAGGAATACCTAGGGACTAGTGGCTATTTGTTCTCCACAAGGGAGGGAGGGAGGGACCCAGAAATCAAAGCCCTTAGAAGGAAAAGAGAGGGAAGGGATCATGGCAGTATTTGAGAAGATGCTTTCCACTCTTAACAGGGCCAACCTGCTGGGTAGGAGGAAACAACAGTGGAAGGGATACAGCTTGAATCCTGGAGTATGATGTTTGAGTAGTTATGACTGTGTTTATGAAGTCAGTCTTGTGGTGGTAATGGAATAAAAAAAAGATATGACTTTCTTTTCGGCTACTGATCATTTCTGTTTCCTTTCTGAACACACAGAATAGCTCCGAAACCGTTGGAATAAATTTTAAAAATGCTTGTGAATTTTCATTGTTTACTCATTAACAAAGGTTTTTGTTTACTTTTTTTTACAAATGCTTTTTATTGAGAAAAGAGGTTAAATATCTTATTTGGTAGGATTTCTGTTCTCTGAATATGCTAGAGAGTAACAGTTAAAATGCTTCATCAATATTCTAATTGGAAGTTTTGTTTCCTTATTTTCTTTAATAACCAGAGCAAGCTGAGCTTCTGGATTATTAATAAAGTTAACTTTGTATCCTTCCATTGTATACTATTTTGTCTGCTGTGCTAAATTAGTGCTTAGCACATAATAGGAACTCAATAAATATTTGCTGAGTTAATTACCTCATGAATATTCTAAGACAGTGTTTAGACCTATTTAGGGCCACAAAATCAACTTAGTATGCCCTAATCAGTATATTTTGATGAATGAAATAGAAAAAAAGTGGACATTGTATAGCTAGGATATTATTTTGTGGAAACTGTTTCTTTTAACATGTACACATTTACAGAAGTGTCCTGTTAGCAGGTGATAAAATCATTTTAGTGGGCTATGATTGTCATAAAGAAATAAACAGAAGATAGGATGGCATAGAATGGGACTCAAAATATCAGAGTGCATCACATGTAATATGTGTTTTTTTCAGGAAACTTTAATTTGTTATACATTAAACACATATCTCTAGTAGATTGTAATGGAAGTTAATTTCTTACTGTGGGAAGTAGTAAGAAAAGAAGTTTGAAAAATGTTGCTTTAGGGTCAGGCCTCTGAGCTGCTCAACCCTGAAGGGGATGGTCTATGATGTGTTCCAGGAAGCATATTTATCAGACTGTAGTGTGAGAGGTGTCCGTGTGGAGATGTGCAGCCCAGGAGCCCTGCTTCAGGGTATCTGTGATAAACACTTTCTCTTATACCTGGATCCAGGGGTCTCGGATAGATAGTCCAAACTTCCCAGGACTAGCTCCTACCCCAGGAGAATCTCAGCAACTCCTTCAGACTCCTGCTGTCCAGTTCCATTTTTAATCTGTAAAAAGGTGAGCTGTTACTTTGAATTTGCAAGAAGTATAATTCTTAGGAAATAACTTTTAGTCTAGTCTTTGCTTGGTTGGAGTTAATGTTATTTGATTTATGTTCCTAGAAGGTAAGAACTTTATGATTTGATGTATTTAGTGCCACATGCTTGTGGAAATGAAATCTATTTTAATGACACCATAGGAATATTTTTATCAGTATTTTTAATGAGTCAAGTTTTTGTAGAGTTAACATTATGGCCTAGGATTTGGGTGCTTTTAGAAGCTGCTTCAATGTTTTCAGACCACTTGATTTTAGTAAATAATAGCTTAGGCATCTCCTAGAAAACTGAAGTACCTCTAGTGCCTTTAAAATTGAGCTTAGTGTATTGCAATGGAATAAAATTCTCCCAATTTGCACACTGGGACAATTTATTTCTTGAAAAGTACAAAATAGATCATTGAATCCGTAAACATATCACACCACTCTGAATTCTGTTATCATCTTTGATTACACAGACTCAAGGTCCAAAGTCAAACATATTTTAACTCCTTTGTACACAAGGAAACATTAAACCTGGAATATGTAAACAAAACAAGTGGTGTAACCCTGATATTAGGAAACCTTCTTAAACAGCAAGACATTGCTGTAAAATATCTTACAGCAAAGAAGAAATGGCTCATTTTGCAAAAATTTAACTAAAAGAATAGATACAGATTTTATCACACAATCAAGACTTTAATATAGTGTTGGTATTTGGCTAGAAAAGAAGAGCAGAGGGCAATTTTAATCCTACAAAACTTGTACATTACATGAGGGATAAAATCTAGGAATTTAAAAATTGGGGTGGAAACATTTTTAATAGCAACTATTATTAATGAAGTCACAGCTTTAAAGGAGCCTCTGCCATTCTTCTCTCTACATAGTCTATAAAAGACTAGAAGGTTATTTCTACACAAACTTCCCATACCCTGAGATGGCTAGCTGCAATCCACCCTTGAGCATTCCTATCCTATAATCTTTTTGGAGCTGTAACCTCACATGTAGGGAATGACAATTTCTGTTTGTTTTCTTTACTGGCACATTTTAAGAATAAGTAAATATATAGAACAAAAAAACAAGTTCATTACTTTGCAACCTTTTATCCAAAGAGTTATTTTGTGGTCTCTATTTCATTTTTTTTATACCTACCATATCAATGGCTGTATTGAGTTTCAATCAAATGTATTTGTGCTGAAAGAAAACACTTTCTTTTCCAGAGTTAAAAAAAATATATATATATATAAATGTTCATGAACATATGTTTATTCATAGGTTTATTTATATTTTTTTAGTCAATGAATATCTCTAAGAATTACGGCAAATAAATGTTTGAATTATTTCTCTTCTGGTAGAAACTCATACTCTGCCCTTTTGCCCTTTTTGAGGATTATATTTTCATGTGTTTGGAAGAGCTCATTAAATGTTTTTTTAGGAGAAAACAAGAGAATATAAAAAGCATTTTAAAGTGGAAAAAGTTCTATTTAACGACTTAATCATATTGGAGGAAGGGAAGATAAGTTGGCTAACAGAGTAGTTTAAATCTTTTTGCTTCTTTGAAAATGGTGAAAAACCACAGGGCCATGAAAGGGATGAGTTGTCATGTGAACACTGACAGAGCAAGGTCGTCTGCAGAGGCCCAGGTTACCAGACGCTGGTAGAGCTTAAGTCCCTGGAGAGGCCTGAGCTTCTGGCATGTATGTTTCTGCGATATGGACAGCATATGGATAGACAGCAGTCAGAAGCCCCAGGAGGCACCTGTCTGAGGAATTTAGCCAGTCAAGGGCCTTCGGTGTTGGATTCCTCCCTAAACCAAAACACCATAGACACATCCTAGAAGCACTTAATGCTAAAACTCGTCTCTCTCCATATACTGAAAGCTGCTTTAAATGTATACTACTGATGGATTTCCAAGCATATGTGCGTCCAGCAGTTTGAGTACTTGGACTGAGAATAAGGAACTTGGGGGTTGGGGTTTGGTTACTAAGTCCACCAGAACTTTGTTTTACAACTTGAGGAATGTCATAAAGTATTCTAGTGGTCATTTTCTAAATCTGTTACATGGAACTATTAAACCTTACTTGTAATTTGATATCCACAATGCTAATAGGAATCTGTAAACTTTAAAAGGCAAATTGTTTAGAGAGCTTTAGCGGAAAGGCCATTTCAAAACACTAAATAGAATTAATAAAGCCTTGTGTATTCTTAAGTTTTAGAAATACTTTTTTTTTACTATCTTTGCCTCCAAATTCCATTTTAAAGGTGTCCCACAGAATTCACTTTCAAGCCTAAAAAATCAGTATCTGGGTTGTTTGTGATAGAAAAACTCTTTAAAATAAGTTTTTGAGAATACATTACCAATTGAGTGAAGCATTTTCAGAGCAAGTGACTTCTTATCTTAACTGAGGTCTTAATGCAACATTTTTGAGCTGTTGCTTAGGAGAGCAGAAAGAAAGGCACTGGATTGGGCAGGTCACCTGAGTTCCGTCCAGGCTCCGTCACCTGCGGGTCTCTTCCAGCCTCACTCTGCTATTACGTTTGGAACGGCAGCACTAGCATCTGCTAAATCACTTGTCGCCCACTAGGAAACCCATTCTTATCTGATTAAGTGAGGTGATACAAATTCATTAAAATGAAGGTCATTAAATGTGATTCACAATGCAGGACAGTTCTCTTAGTATTCCCGACATGTCATCTGTGTTGGCACAAACACCCTAGTCATTGTATACTATGATCTCAGAGTCCAAAGAGAGAAGGCAAAAATAACTGAATTTGTCTATAAGTGCATCAAAAGTTAATGAACGTGGCTTCTAACATGAAACAATGTGCTTTTAATTCAGTGTCTGCAGTATATTTTTAAAGACTTTGAAAGTTTTTGACCACTTATGCAGCTGGGAAGAAAACGGATTTTGGATTCAGATGAACTGAGTTCAAATCCTATCTCAGTTATGCCTGATCTCGGTTAGATATCCAAGTTCTCGAAGCCTAATTTAGTCATCTGTAAAATGGGGACAATAATACCCAATTCTTTGGAAAACTGCACAAGTTAGGAATAATATAGATAAATCACTTGGCATGTAATAGGTAACCAATGATAGCTCTAAGCAACATATTACGAGTAAAATGTGTTTTTCTTCTAATGTCTTTCTGGTATGCTAGGAATACCTAGCAAAGTTTACATGGATAGCTGTGACTGTCATCTGCTGTCTTACTCTGAATGCCCAGCCTTGGTGCTTATTTGATGGATGCATAAATACCACTGTAAATAAATATTTAGACTAAGCAATTATAACAACAGTACATTCAGTTGACACAGTTCACTGTGTTTGTAAAAGGAACATGGCATTAGAGACCTCTTCAATATTCAGCTTATCAAGAGTTACATCAATTAGGAATCTACCCATTTTCAAACCAGCTGCACAAGAGATCTATGTAAATTAATTACTATTTAATTTTATTAGGTTCAGTATTTTAAAAATTCTTACTGACCTAGATTTCTATCAAATATATGTTTTCAGTTAGCTTACACATGATTGGCCATATCCATATTATTTATTCTAGACATTTATTCTTGCCCTTTTAGCTATTTATATGCTAACATTTTTCTTATATTAATAAATTTTCAAACTGTGTATTTTGACATTCCCAGCACTGGCAATCCAGATCCAATATTTTACAGAGATGCAAGGAACAAAAAATAGATGTCCAAGACTATATAAAATAAGTCTAACCTTGACAATCAGAAGAGACAAGAATATAAATATATGTTGGTCTTTTTCATTATAGATGAATCAAAATACATCATTAATAAAATATATACACTTTGCAATATGAACTTACACCTGAAACAAAGTAGTTGAGGTAAGGGGTTTCAAAATTTAAGATATAATACAGTGAGACTAACAATGTCTCATCTAAATGAGTGAAGGTATGCTTAATAAATATGGTACATTTTAAAATAGTTATTGACTTGATGTAACTTTAATCAGCTAAATGCATAAGATTAATTTTCACTTGGGTGTAATTATCTAAAAAGGAACATGAATTAATGAAAAGTTGGAAGCCCCTTCGGAATAAGTATCCTGTTAAACACATAAAAAATAGTTTCATGAGATTCCTTAGACTAAGAATATTCAGAAGGCACTGGTCATCTCAATTATCTTCTCCACCTTATATTCTTTTTAACACAAGAGGCCAATGAACAGTTCTTCATTAAATACTGACATCAAAACATAACACATAACACAAGTTGTGAAGGATGGAAGGTATAAGTTCTTCCCCAGGAAAGAGAACATTTGATTTTACTAACAGCAACAAAGACATGTAGGTTATAATGTTTTCCCAGCATGGTGGTATAATAGTCTATACATATCTACACGATAGCTTATTTGAAAAGCCTTAGCAGTTTTCTCATTTCCAGTAGCAACCTGGTTTTTAAAGTCTGCTGTTTTCTTATCTGAATAATATTCTCAATAATCATCTTTTATCTCCTCCCTGTCATTTCCCACAAATCTCTCAAATGATTAGTGTTACGTTTTGCGTATTCTTTAAAAATTTCAAGGTCAAAATCTCTGATGTCTCAGTGGATTTACCTCTTTAGTGCTTCCTTACATTTCTTTATAACAGTTTCTGAGGACTCTATTGCACAAAATACAGTTCTTTCTAATGTGTCTACTTTTAAATAAATTTGTCCCCTTCATTGATAGTGGATGAAGAGATACAGTAAATTTGGGTTCAAAACCTTCATGTCAATGCTAAAAATAATGGTTTAATTCTATAAGAAAATTATAAAACAATTTCAAGATCAAAAATTCTGGAAATCAGGTTTTCAAGCCTTTTTTTATTAGAAAACTTAAATTATTACCTTTTTTTTAAAAAAGGAAGTAGCCAATATCCATTTTTGAATTTTCTCAAACAAATAGTAAGAAAGAATAGCAAACTAGGATAAGAAAACACATTAGAAGATAGCTTTCTACTTCATACAACTTCTAGTGATCTTTTCCTATCCATTCACCTATTTCTGGTCAGCAGCAAGAACAAAAAAATCCATTTATTTTTGCTTTTCTGTTTTTTTCAAGATGAGCTTCATTTACCTGAACACAAACAAAAGCTAGGGAAACTGGCTTTTATATTGGCATAGGCCAAGCACATGTCTCACAAACCAGGAAACCCTGACTTCTATGGCGTCTTTTGTAGTTTTGAGTCTGATGGTGAGATAACCAACTGAAAGTCGAACAAAATTCAAAATGACACAGATTGACAACAAATAACGGAAACACATGGACTCCCCTTGGCTATTTTTTCTAGTAGACAAATCCCTAGCATTCTGTAAATAAAATCATAAATACTAAAGAAATGATGAGAATTTCACAATGGGGAAAGGATCATTTCTTATCATAATAAATATTTTGGTACAAATTGTAAAAAACATAGAAAAGTTTAGTACCTTTGGGTACTTTTTTCTAATAAAACCATACCTGCTTCAGAACTTGTTTGATTATAGCTGCTAACAATGCTGTTTGGTATCCCTGGCGTGGAGGACGTTGAGATTCTTGACTGAGGTGGATTGGGATGTAATGAATTTCCTAAAGCCACGCCCGACTGACTGAGCATCCCACAGTTCCCGCTAGCCTGAATCTGGTTTATTAAACCTGCAAGATGGTGGTTGGGGACTGGACTGTTACTGTGAACAAAGTTAGTGTTTGCATTGTGGCAGTGCACGGCTTCCCCTCTCAAAGGTATGTTCTGTGTCAGTGAATTCTGAAGCACACTGGAGCTCACACTGGGATCGGTAAAATACAGCTGGTTCGCAGAGCAAGGCAAAGCAGTATTTGAGCCCCCACAACCCGGGGTACTATTGCTACTCAAGTGAGAGCTTTGACAACTCATAGACTGTAGTAACTGAGACATTGAACTGATGGGAAATGGACCCTGACCCTGCTTCCTCAGCAGGTCGGGTCCAGGCTTAGGAACGGCAGAGCTATCCATCTGAGACTGTCTGAGCAAGCTCAGCACTGTGGTAGGTGGCTGTTTTCTCTTCCGCAATGAGTCTTTCTGCTGAGACATCAGCTTATCTCTGAGTGCCGCGCGACCGCTCTGCCCTTCCCCTGGTGGGAGAAGCATGTTGGCAGCAGGCGGGAACATGGTGTTTAAAGTGCTATGTCCTTCAGTGTTGCCACTGCCAGCAGCAGCTCCGGAATTGCTACTGCCACTACAGTTGTTACCAGCAAGTTTGTTTTGATTTGCTAGCTGTGCTTTGGCTGCTGCTGAGAGTAAACTACTTGCTGGAAAGGAGGCAGCATTGTGCTGGTTCAAGATCTGATTTAAAGGCATTCCCAGCAAACCAGGCTGACTCTTTACAGGACCACTTCCGGCAGATGCAGTAGGAAAAGCTGCACTGCTTGGGGTACTTAGTACATTACTCATTCCAGCAATTAATGGGTTAGGGATATCCTTGTATTGATGATGTCCATCGGACTTAGTAGAAGGGCTTGATGGCATTGATGGCCTTGGGGACCCTATTGTTGACCTTGGTGACCTGGGTGGAACCTTAATACCACTACAAGTAGCCTGGGGTCCTAGAGGTGGCATCATGAAATTTCCGTGATCTGATGATGTGGAAGATGAGCGTGATCTTTGGGGTGATGCTTCAATCCTTCCAATTCCAGTCCCCAACATGTGCACTGGGGATGTCACTGGAGAAGGGGACAGGGAGGTTGAAGCTGAATGCTGAACTCTTTGTATATGACTCCCATGATTCATGTGACCAGGTTTTACGGTTGGCAAAGGGAGATTACTTGGCAAAGGAACAACAGCAGGAGGCATGCTTACATTCATCACAGGTACCTGAGAGTGGACATTTGAATGGAAACTAGTTGGATTAATGATAACAGGGTTCTGATTCGCCGGTTTACTAGGAATAGGGTCAAGAATGCCAAGTGGATCTTTCTCGGATGTTAATGGCTTTTTCTGAAGAGCACAAGAAGGTGGAGGAGGGGGAGGTGGGCCTTGGGGTGGTTTGTGGTGGAACATTGCTCGTGGTATTTCCATATTAGTTGAAAAATTACACATTGGTTTTTTCATTACTGGACTCTTAGTAGTCAAGGTTGGGGAGAGAGGTATATTAGTCCTTCCAGCCATTGCACAGGATGACTGTACAGGAGAACCATGTAGCATTACTGAAGGTGGAGAAAGAGGAGTCCTATTCAGGTGAATAGGACTAGAATTGGGAGCTCCATGAAAACCAGGATTATTTCTTGTGAAGACATCAGGGCTTCCAAGTGGGTCAGTCCTTGGAGAGATCGAGCCATCTCCATATATCTGGGAACCTGATGATGCTGGGCTGGGCAGGCCTCCATGGCCGCCACGAAATGGAGATTTCTGTCCGTGTTCGCTGCTGCCCAATCTCTGCCGCGGGTACACAGGGTGGAGTTCTTGTTGCTGGCTTCCAGGCAGTTCTTGTACATAGAGCCTTCCCATGGCATTTGATGATCCAATCATTAACTTGAAAGGATTCTTACATTCAGGAATCACAGAATTTGTAATTCCTTCATGAGACTTATTTCTTACAGATCTTGGAGTTGCTGCCCGCGAAGGTACTATGGGAGTTGCATCTGATGCGGAAGAGAAAAAAAATTCTGTTAGTAGTCTCAGTTCTTTTGTATTGGGATGGAGGGAGGGAGGGGAGGAAAGGAGGACATGAGGAAGGGAAGGCATCTAGAAATAGAACTTGCAAATAGAAGCTGTGACTCTATGCAATTACAAAAAGTTCTGTACTCATCATTAAACTTTGGTTGAAAAATGCACATTATTCTCCCTCAGTTGACCAAAGGTTCTCAATAACTGCTCCTTATGCTTGTTTACCTCTCATTTGGTGAGAAATGACGGGGATCTGAATCAGTACAGACTGATATTAGCCATTCTAATAGTATTCATAATATGCAAAATTAAGATTGACCAGCTGGAAATGGCGATGTTGTATCTTGCTGGATTTGAATTCTTTAAGAATACAGTTACAACAGAAAATTATAATCCGTGTGGCACAGTAGTTTCTTGTGTCATTTAAATGAATTGCCATTTTCACCAGAAAACTTGTTACCCTCTCAATATTTCTATTACCTTACTGACACTTCCTCAGAATAGCTACTCCAAGTCTTCCTTATCCAAACATTTTCACTGTGAGAGTAAAAAAGTTTTAATTTTTTGTGAATTAAGGTGAATGGGGTTCAGAATCTTTTATACTGGGAGTGATAGCAACAGTAAGCACAGTGATACCGCAATCATGCTCAGCTTCATCAAGACCGTAACACTGTAACCTTTGCCCTTAATCAGTCATTATTGTAAAAAATAGCCTTAGCCAACCAGCTTAGGTAAAAGATTTCAATTCTTTTATTAGGATAGAATTCCTTTGCAGAATACGTAAAATCTGGTCAGAGTGCAGTACTGACTCCAATACTGGGTTCCAGTTGAGTATTCTCTTTTTACAGAGTGCACTGCTTCTTCCCTCCCTGGCTTTTTGGAATCCCTTCAGTTCTTTTTGGAGATCAGACAGAATACAGGCAACAAAAGCAAGCTGGCTCATCGCATACAATCTTCATTCTATCATGTCAGAATTCTAGGTTTAAGGTTTTTAGTCCCTAAGGATGTTTATGAAGTTGTGGCTTCTAAAACAGGGGTGGCAAATAAAATTAATTTCATATGTCAGTTCCCATCAGCTGCTTAGAGCTATATTGAAAAGGATGCCGAGCTCTAGCTGGGCTCCATGGGAAAATACCAATGAGTCCATTAAAGGTGCAGGACATGAGAGTGATACCATTCATACTATATACTGACCATTCCAGTTCTGAGGCTTACAATATATTAGCGAGTATATTTGGATTCATTTGCAATCAGAGATGTAAGTATATACTTAAATGGATAATTGCACATTTAAGATAAATATACTCTTATGTACAAGGTAGTAAGTATACAGGGTAAATAATAGCATAGCAATTTCTAAGGCAGTGGATCTCAATCTGGGGTAGACAGTTCTAGACAGGGTGCATTCAACAAGTAAAAGAATGCAATGAACATAAATATTTGTCTTGGGAAACATGGGCTTTCTGTTTCTAGCATGGTAGAGATAGAGTGATTTCTGGATATAATATATGAAAAGTTGAGAACCAGTGATAGAAGAGAACTGCAGCAGATAAATTCAATTGAACTTATTTTCTTATTAGAGGGAGATTTTTAAAGTTTGTAATTAAAGAATATATGAAAAATATTTGGGGTACTGTGCTTAGCATATAGTGAGAACACAGTTGTCTGTGTTAGTATCACTAGCATTATTTTGGAATGGACTGTGTCCTCTTTAGTGACAAAATCAATGAGTTGTGACTTTTCCTGGGTATTTTTATAACAATTTACAGTTCAATGATTAAAAGTATAGACATTGTCATTTTCACATTCAACAGAATTTAGAAAATAGCTGTGTTTGAGACTATTTCTTCCAAATCTGGGGAGAAATAGGTACCATCTTTAAAATAACAGGAATATTAAATAAACAAACATTGTTACCTTATAGATAGGAACTAACAGTTTTATAAGAGTTGGCAAATGTAAATGCTAGGCACCTATCAAGTGCTTTCATGTATATTCAAGTAGACTTTTCAAAAGAATAAACAGAAACAAAATGTATGTTTATGTAAGTAAAATAAAGAGAGGTAAAAACTACTGCATGTCTTCTTCACTTATAATTATCTAAATCTCAGTCTTACAATGTAGTTTAAAATTGGAAATTGAAATAAATGCAGTGATAGAAGCTAGTAAAAGAGCAGCAGTTAATCTCATAAAGTATACCATTGTAAAAGAGGATGAAGATATACCTTTTTTTACCTGTACTAGTTAAATATTTACCATTCATTTCAACAGTGAAACTTGCATGTATAGGATATGACAAAGGACCTAGATCAAGATTCTGCTAGGGGCATAAAAAAGGCATCAAGGCACACTCCGTAGAAAGAGGTAAAACTGATATAATATGATGTGAGAATGGCAGTAGATATGAGCATGTGCAAACACTTGTGCAAGGGAATACACAAAAATGAAAACATAGTTACATCAAGATGGCAGGATAATCAAAACTTTTAAATAATTTACTACTTTAAATTGTTGCAATATCTTTTCATTTAAACATGTAGCTCATTAAAAGGAAAATTCACTAAGATTTTTTTCTTTACATTCATAAAGCAATTTTTTCTGATCATTCCTGCTGAAGTTTAAAGGTTAAAGGGATATTGGAGAGGAGCTCTTGCTAATAATTGCCAAGTTTGTCACTCCCTGCCCTGTTCACATGAATAGTGTGAATCTTTAATTATGTGTACAATGTCAAACTGCTCCTCTTTGTATCTAAAGCTGTCAATAATTTGGCCCCAGTTTACTTATGCGGGTTTAATCTTCCACTCAAGTCAGTTTAGTTTCCACATTATCCCTTAATTATGTTATACTCACTTTGGATTAGAATTTTCTTATTTCCGTCATATTTCTAAATCCTACCATTTCTCAGGATTGGCTCAAATCTGAGTTTTACCATAAAGCCTTCTCTGATCACTACAGATTAGAGATACAGTACTGGTTATCTTTCATAAACAAATACTTTGGTGCTCAGATGTGTTTTATCTTGAATTACTATTCAAGTGTTAAATTGATTATATTTTGGAAGGAGTTCATATTCTAGTCCTCACCAAAAGAAGTTTCTCAGTCTCAAAGTATAATTCCAGAGGTTATAAATTAATCATAAAGGGAAAGGTACCTTTGGAGTGACACTGGAGAAATCGGATGGACATAGCTGACCCAAGCTTTTAAACTTAATGTTAGCAATATGGAATAAATTGACATCATGCTCCTCCTAATGAGTACATAACATCACCTATGCAGTATTCCTACCAAATTGTGTTCAATTTGAGTATAAGTATGAGGAAGCAATCAAGCAAATCCAAACTGGGGAACATCCATAAAACTGGCCTGAACTCTGAAAATATCAATGTCATCTAAGTTTTAAAAAGACTGGGGAATTGACATAGATTAAAGAAATGTAACAACTAATTGCAGTTGCATAATCTTTGATGGCACCCTAGATTTTTAAAAAGACGGGAATTAAAAAAAAACTGTAAGAAATTATCAGGACAATTGGAGAAGTTTGAAATAGACTGCATATTAAATAATATTATATCAGTATTAAATTTTCTGAATGTGATAGATTGTGGTTTATGTAGGAGAATGTCCACGTGTGTTGAAATATTTAAGGTAAGTTTTCACAGTATCTGCAACTTCTGCAACAAAATGCTAATTGGTGAATCTAGGTGAAAGGTACAGGGTACTCAATGAACTATTCATGTAATTTTTCTGCAGCTTTGACATTTTTGAAAAACAAAAGCATGCACACATGTGTTAAGGTGTTGGATGGAGGTATAAAAAGTTCTTGGCAAGGTGTTTAATAAATAGCTATCAAATGCCTGAAAGAATAACACTGCTAGATCTTGACAATATTGCTATTTGCATTTCAGGACTTCACACCACACATTCCAATCCAGTCTTAAGAAAAAGGCTACATTTGCTTCCTAAAAATCAATAGCACTTTCTCTTTTGTTAGCTCAGCTCTAGGTATCTGTATAGCATTTGTATGCATTAATTAATTACTCTGCTCCTTTAACTAGACGGTTTGGATAGGAAATTTTGGAAGACAACTTCATGGGAATTTTTCAGAACTAATTTGCTATTTGTAATAAAATGATAAAACATACATAACTTTAAAAGCATTGTGCATGTTTGAAAAGTGGACTCAGAGAATGCTTGGAAAATTGATTTCTAATGACTCCTTCTCTAGGAGAGGGGTGGGGGGGGAAAATTCCTAAACCCTTCACTATATTACATACTTGTTCCTCCTCCAGGACTGGTGAGCACCAGAGCAGGATGTGGGGCTTCCATGCTTTTATGAAGTGTAGCCACTGCAATGATTTTTCTTTTATGTATGCATAGCTTTGTGACATCTTCATCTGCCTTAACATCTTCTGCAGTTCTTTGTTTCACAGCAGCTCCAGGATCAAAGTTAAACACCTGAAAAAAGTACAGTCTTTGTTTAGAGTATGTCTGTAGAAACATTAGTTAAAAAGATACCCTTGTTGAAAAAAATTTTTTGCATAGATTGAAGCTGAATATCTCAAATATCTGAATAAAATCTTCTGAAGTTTTTAAATTTAAGAAAAACAACTTTATTCATAATGTAATAAATACTTCTGCCCAATTCATGACTTTTAGTGGCAAAGGAAATGATGCAAATGATCTCAATTCTAATATAGCCACCATCAGTATATGGAAAGTAAAATATTTGATAATGTCTCTAATTTTAGATACATCTTGATGTTATAACAGTACAAAAACAGATGAAGTAGAATTAAAAACCCTAGCTGACATTTCTGTGTGCTTACTTTTTCTTTGGCTTTATTTTATTACTATATTAATATTACTTTTTCACTGATTTAAAAAATCTATTATTCTATTTTTTCAAAATCTTATTGATTGTGTGTATATACTTACAAGTTGTTTCAAAATGCTTTTTTGGGGAATGAGGTGACACACAAAAAAGGAAAAAGTTGTCTATTAATCTTTAGTTCTAAAATTAACACTATAATTAAGATATTCAGAGAACAATGACTTATTTCTACAATAAATAACATTTTACCATTTACAATGATTTTACTTTTTACCTTGCAAAACAGTAAAACAGTTTCACTTATGGCTAGGAAGGTTCAGCTTTGTGATTTTAGAAGTATTTGTGCAGTTATATCAACACCAGTGCTAAAAATAACATTGCAGAGTGAACAGTGACAGTAGGGAAAGAAAATATACTGTTAAATAGTGAGCATGGATATAGCTTTAATAAAAAGGTGCAAAGGAGGTTTTGATAAAATATTTAATGTGAATGTAGGTTTGTTACCTTTGAAAATGATTCTTGGACTTGAACTATTTTCCACAATCTTTAAGCATCCAAAATGCAAAAGATCTCTAGTTAGATAAAGGCTTTCAAATGCACATATATTGGAGAAGTAATATAAAAATGAAATGTCAAATGAGAAAAGCAAATATATGGAGCACCAAAAAAAAAAAAATAAATGGCTGATAGATCTATTGTGAAATGGTTACCTTGGGAAGAATAAGAGGACATTCCAGGCCACACTTGCATGTTCCGTCAGTAAGCAGGTATGTTTTAACCTGCTCCAAGCAAGACAACAAAGACCCACTGGGACTGTAAAAATAGTTAAAAAAATTTTAGGAAATAATTCTGACTGCACATATATGAAAAAAAGGCATAATTTATAGTCTTACCATCTTCCACAGGATATTATCCTACTAAGAAAAAGCATTTTCTTTGTCAATATTATGTTAGCTACTAAATTATAGCCTTTACCACTATTGCTCTTTCTTGTGAATCAAAATATTTCTCAGAAAAATACAGATTTTCAGAGAAGTATTTCAAAGTATTTTGAAAACCAAGAGTAGACTAAGGATGGGAAAGATGTTTTTCTTCAGAAAGGACAGAAGCAGGCAAGAAAGGAACAAGAAAAGTACTTGAAAGTAATCATTATCATTTTAAACTAGAAGATCTACTTTTAAAGCCATTTGAGGAAAAACTAAAGTTTAGGAACACATTGGAGGTCAAACCACAAAGTCACTAAGTATACAAAAGTTGGAGCTAACAAGTTCTTTTTAATCTTGAAGTCTAGAACCAAGTTGTCCCTATGTAAAAACAGGTTTCTCTCTTCTTTCTCTCATCCATGTGTTTCTTGAAGATAGAACAGTATGCCCCAACTCAAATTCTACTGAAGAGCCAAAACATACTGCCAAGGAGAGAGATGAGCTAAGCAGAGCTGACAAAGGATGGGAAACTCTTGAGGAAATAGGGTTCTTAAGTAGCAGAAAGGTGCCTTTCAGTTCTTCTGGCTGGTAACTGGATAGTGCTTTCAATGTTAATGATTTTTTGGGTCGCAAAAGTCAGTGTGATATATGAATACTGATCAAGTTCAAGTCTTAAGATTCAGTACTAATTCAGATGACAAGTCTTTCATTTTATTTACTTTGAGGGTTAGTTTAAAATGGGCACTGTGCATTTTAGGACTTTTGTTATTAATATATTGATTTTACAGTTTAAAAGCATATTACACCTTGGAAATTATTATATTATTTATGACTATTAAGCAAAACCACTTAGGCATTCAGATAAAATTTATCCAGAAATAATACTCTCCATTTTGTATACAAAGCATTACACTACTAGGGATAAACTATTCTGCTTCTATAAAAACACAGGTAGTAATTTTGTACCTATAAATAAATCAGCTTTAAAATGCAATTCATATTTTATTTACAGTCATATAAGTAAACTTACACATGTAGAAAATCTCAATTAAAATCCTCAACTTTGTCAACTCATTCATTTGCTTAGACTAACAATTTTTTTTTTAATCATATGTAAAGAATAACAGTTCCCAGCTCTGAGTTCCACTCCAGTGGTAGGGGCAACAAGATGTTTTTGGAGGTCTAGTAATTTTGATAAAACAAAATCACCAAATAGTTATGATGTGAAGAATTTTTTGTGAAAAGGAACTGCTTTGTATTTTACAGTTAAAGAAAGTGTACAGACTGAATCCCAGAGGAATTTAATTATAAAATTATGCCTGAAGACAAGAATTCCTGAATTCTCTTAGAGGACTCCACTCTAGATGCTTTAAAAACACTTTCTCTCATCAGTCAGTTGGGTTCTTTCTTTTGGTTGTAGCTCTTTAATTAACGTTTGGGAGTAATAATTAACATAAAACATAGTTTTAAGTCTTACAGCAGAGATAAAGCTTAGAAGATTAGAAGCAGGTGGTAAATTTAATGTGCAGCCTCAATGCCACCCTGAGGCAATGGCAGCTGGGGATCAACTTAAAAATTACAAGCAAACTGCACATTGAGAAGGGAGCTAAAGAAGGAATACCAGCTTCCTATGTATGTTCAAGTAATAAACAGTTACATGCAAACAAATCAAAAGCATGCTGGCGTAATTTATTTGAAGGTATTTTACCTTATCTTGACAGTTAGTTTCCAAAATAATTCTTAGTGTACAGATTTGAATTTGGAGAACTCATACTAACTCACACTAACAAATAGTAAGTCTACTCAGATTTGGAAAATCATAAACAAGGTAACTGATGATTCCTAGACTCAACTTGATTTAACTGAAGTCTCAGCAATGTGAAAAGTTGATTGACCTTTCAATGGGGATGAAAATGAAGTAAAATAAATAAATAAATAAAATAAAATTACCAAGGTTTTAAGGATCCTTGCTATATAAGGTGAATATATATTTGCTCCCAACAGACTAGAACAACCGTATGTGAACAGTAACACTGATATCCTGCCTTATCATATTTATTACAACATACTTCTGGCAGTTTTTTAACAGCATTGGCAATAGGAACACTTTGAAAAGGTTATCCCATGTGTCCTTGTCGATCATATCTACCTGGTATGAACTCCACATTCTCTGCTTTCTTATCCATTCACAATAATTAATTAGAGCACATTTTTAATATTACAGAAACAAAAACCTTGCATGCAAAAGAATTTCAATTGGTAATTAAGTTTACCTCAAGAAACACCTTACACAGAACAAATTTAGGATAGAATCTGAGCTGACTTTTGAATTGCTATAGCATGAAATTATATTTATATAATGGAAAACACCTCATTCATACAAATATATCTTGGTACAAATGGACAATTTCTTTGAAGTTGAGATACAAATAACCACACTGAAAGTAATAATATTAATGTAACAATGCAATGTGATATCTCTTGAAAAAAAATTAAGTCTGTTCCTAATGTTTTTTTATTATATCACAGAGAAAGGTTTATGTTATACTAACCTTTCATATACTTACTTATAAACTATAAGGAACGCAGGTACCAACTATTTAATAATAAGACTAAAATTTGGTCAAGGGTTCAAGATGGCAGTGTAAGAAGATCCTGAGCTCACCTAATCCCAGAGGCACAACAAATCTACAACTGCATATGGAATAATCCTCTCTGAAGGGGACCTAGAAACTGGATGAATAGACCCTCCACTATAAGGGACAGAGATGGCTGAAAACGCAGAGCTACAGTGTTGATAAGGAAAAATCCACACCTCAGGCACAGTGTTCCATAGTCAGGAGGGATCTCAAAGGTATGGAAGTTTGCTCGGAGAAGCAAGAGATTTAAGCTTCTTATCAGGCACCCCAGCCCCTAGATTCTGCATGGGTGAGATGAGCTCCACAAACACCTGGCTTTGGTAATAAACAGAAAATACATGCAGAAAAGCTATTTAATTGTAGAAAGGGAAACTGACTCTTAAAGGGCTTGCATAGTCTCACTCAACTCAGAAACCAGTGCAAAATGCCAGATTAAAAAGTGCATAGACCATAGATGAAGGAGACCAACTCACTGATCTCAGAGCACCTGCTGGAGACGCAGTAGGCAGCTGGGTCTGACCCCAGGATCTGAGACACTGGCAGTGGCCATTTTTGCTACCTGGCTCTGCTGTACTGGTGGGTGGTACTGCTTGAACTGGTACTGGTGGGTGCCATTTTGGAGTCCTCTATCTAGACTGCTACTGCCAGAGGGTGTGCTCTGCTAAGAGCCCAGCAAAACCCTGCCCCTCAGCTGGGCCTTGCAGCTGACAGGATGATAACTTGTTCACTAGTAAGCCTGCAGCAGTCACCAGTCACAGTCCTGCTACAAAAGGAACACCCCTTGAGAACCTGGCTCTCGTGGGCAAGAAGGATAGCATTTCTGGGCTCCCAGGACATTTCCTACATAAGGCCACTCCTTCAAAATCGGGAGACATAGCTAAGCTAATACACAGAAATAAACACAGGTAGTTAGGCAAAATGAGGAGACAGAGGAATATGTTCCAAACGAATGAACAAGACAAAACTTCAGGCAAAGAACTAAATGAAAAAGTGATAAGCAATCTACCTGGCAAAGAGTTCAAAGTAATGGTTGTAAAGTTACTTACTCACTGAACTTGGAAGAAGAATGGATGAACACAGTGAAAACCTCAACAAAGAGTTAGAAAATATAAGAAAGCATCAGTCAGAGCTGATGAAAGAATAATAGAAATGAAAAGTACACAAGAGCGAATAAACGAACAGCAGATTAGGTGATACAAAAGAATGGATCACCCAGGAATTCCACTCCTAGGAATTTACCCTAACAAGGCAGCAGCGCTGTTTGAAAAAGACAGATGCACCCCTATGTTTATCGCAGCACTATTTACAATAGCCAAGGAATGGAAGCAACCTAAGTGTCCATCAGTAGAGGAATGGATAAAGAAGATGTGGTACATATACACAATGGAATATTATTCAGCCATAAGAAGAAAACAAATCCTGCCATTTGCAACAACATGGATGGAGCTACAGGGTATTATGCTCAGTGAAATAAGCCAGGTGGAAAAAGACAAGTATCAAATGATTTCACTCATATGTGGAGTATAAGAACAAAGAAAAAAACTGAAGGAACAAACAGCAGCAGACTCACAGAACCCAAGAACGGACTAATAGTTACCAAAGGGAAAGGGACTGGGGAGGATGGGTGGAAAGGGAGGGACAAGGGGGAAAAAGGGGCATTACGATTAGCAGACATAATGTTGGGGGGGCACGGGGAGGGCTGTACAACTCAGAGAAGACAAGTAGTGATTCTATAGCATCTCACTATGCTGATGGACAGTGACTATAACGGGGTGGGTGGGGGGGACCTGATAAAGGGGTAGTTTAATAACCATAATATTGCACATGTAATTGTAGATTAATGATACCAAAACCAAAACCAAAACCAAAACCAAAACTTAAAGACAGAGCACCTTAAAAGCAGCATGAGGAGACCAATAAGTTATGTATAATGGAACTCCCATAAGATGATCAGCTGATTTTTCATCAGAAACAGCAAATCAGGAGAGAGTGGCATGACACATTCAAAGTGCTAAAAGGAAAAAACTTACAACCAAGATAGTTTACCTGGCAAGGTTTTCAGTCAGAACTGAAAGGGAGATAAAATGTTTCCCAGACAAACAAAAGGTGAATGGGTTCATCATCACTACCAAGCTTTACAAGAAATATTATTTTAAGTCTGCTTTAAATGGAAAAGAAAAGGCCGTGATCAGAAATAAGAAAATATATGGAAGAAAATAATGTCACTAGTAAGGGCAAAGAATAGTAAAGGTAGCAGATCAATCACTTATAGAGCTAGTATGAAAGTTTAAAGACAAAAGTAGTAATGTAAACTGTATCCACAATAATTAGTTAAGGGATACACAAAATAAAATGATGTAAAATATGATGTCAAAACATAAAATGTGGGAAGTGGGAACAAAAATGTAGTGCTTTTAAAATGTTTTGAACTTAAGTGACCACCAACTTAAAAGAGGCTGCTATATGCATAGGTTGTTATATATGAACTGTATGGTACCATAAACCAAAAACTTATTATAGGTACCTAATAGGGCATGTAAATATACAAAGCAAATATTAACTAATACAAAAGGAGAAATTGACAGTAATACAATAATATACAATAATAGTGGGGACCTTAACACCTCACTTATATCAATGAATAGATTATCCAGACAGAGAAACAATAAAGAAACACTGGCATTAAATGACAAATCAAACCAGATCGGCTTAATAGATATATACAGAACATTCCATCCCAAAACAGCAGAGTACACATTCTTCTTCAGTGTACATGGAATATTCTCCAGGATAGATCACATGTTAAGTCACAAAACAAGTCTCAATACATTTAAGAAGATTGAAATAATATCAAACATCTTGTCTGATCATCATAGTATGAAACTAGAAATCAATTGTAAGAAGAAAACCAGAAAAAACACAAACATGTGGACAGCAAATCATACGCTACTAAACAACCAATGGGTCAGCAAAGAAATAAAAAAATACCTTCAGACAAATGAAAATGAAAAAAAAAAAAGTTCCAAAACCTATGAGACACAGCAAAAGCAGTTCTAAGAGGAAAGTTTATAGGGATATAGGCCCAGCTCAAGAAATAAGAAAAATTTCATATGAACAGTCTGACTTCAAACCTAAAGGAATTAGAAAAAGAACACTAAACAAAGCCCAAGGTTAATAGAAGGAATAAATAACAAAGATCAGAGGAGAAATGAATAAAATAGAGACTTAAAAAACAATTGGAAAAATAGATGAAACTAAGAGTTGGTTCTTTGAAAAGATAGACAAAATTGATAAACCTTTATTTAGCCAGATTTACCAAGAAAAACAGTTGCCTCAAATATATAAAATTAGAAATGAAAAGAAATTACAAATTATACCACAGAAACACAAAGGAACATAAGAGATTATTATGAAAATTATACACCGATAAATTGGAATCTTAGAAGAAATAGATAAATTTCTAGAAACATACAATCTTCCAAAACTGAATCAGGAATAAAAAATCTGAACAGACTGATTACTAGTAATGAAATTGAATCAGTAATAAAAACACTCCCAAAAAACAAAAATCGAGACACAGACAGCTTCACAGGTGAATTCTACTAAATATTTAAAGAAGAGTTAATCCTTCTCAAACTATTCCAAAAAATTGAAGAGACAGAAACACTCCTAAACTCACTGTACAAGGCCAGAATTACGCTAAAACCAAAACCAGGCTAAGACACCACAATAAAATTTACAAGCATACCTGCTAAACATGATGCGAAAGTCTTTAATAAAACAATAGCAAACTGAATTTAACAGTACATTAAAAGGATCATACACCATGACCATGTGGGATTATTCCAGGCATGCAAGGATTGTTTAATATCTCCAAATCCATCAATGTGATGTACTGCGTTAACAAAAATGAAGGACAAAAATCATTTGATCATCTCAATAAATGCACAAAAAGCATTTGACAAAATTTAACATCCATTCACAATAAAATCTCTCAAAAAAGTGGGTATAGAGGGAACATACCTCAACAAGATAAGGACCAGGTATAATAAATTCACAGCTAACATTATACTCAATGGTGAAAACCTGAAAGCTTTTCCCCTAAGATCTGGAAAAAGACAGGGATGCCCACATTCTAGGAGTTGTAATAACTTAAGTTTATTAAAACTTAATAAGTAATATAAGAAATAAAAATTTCATATGAAAATAACATTCTGAAGAGCAATGTCACTGTCCCTACCCACCCACTCCCATTAAAAAAAAAAAAAAGACAAGGATGCACACTCTTACCACTTTCATTCAACATAGCATTGATAATCCTAGGCACAGCAATAATGCAAGAAAAATAAGTAAAAGGCATCCAAATTGGTAAGGAAGAATTAAAACTGTCACTAGTTGCAGATGACTGATACTATATATAGAGGGAAAATCTTAGCCTCCACCAAAAAATCTATTTGAATAAATGAATACAGTAAAGCGCAGTATACAAAATCAACACGCAGAAACCTTTTGTATTTCTATACACTAATAAAAAACTATGAGAAAGAAAACTTAAGAAAACAATCCCATTAGTAATTGTATCAAAAAGTACAAAATACCTAGGAATAAATCTAACCAAAGAGGTGAAAGACCTGTACTCTGAAATACAAGACACTGATGAAAGAAACTGAAGAAGACACCATTAATGGAAAGATCTTCTTTGCTCATGGATAGGATGAATTCATATTGTTAAAATGGCCTTGCTGCCCAAAGCAATCTACAGATTCAGTGCAATCCTTATCAAAATACCAAGGTCATTTTTCACAGAATTAGAGCAAATAATGTTAAAATTTCTATGGAACTCCAAAAGACCTCTAATATCCGAAGCAATCTTTTTTTGTTGTTAAATATTTTTATTTATTTATTTATTTATTATTTATTTTGGTATCCTTAATCTATAATTACATGTGCAATATTATGGTTATTAAACTACCCACTTCATCAGGTCCCCCCCCACAACCCCATTACAGTCACTGTCCATCAGCGTAGTGAGATGCTATAGAATCACTACTTGTCTTCTCTGAGTTGTACAGCCCCCCCCATGCCCCCCCTCAACATTATGCCTGCTAGTTGTAGTGCCCCTTTTTCCCCCTTGTCCCTCCCTTTCCACCCATCCTCCTCAGTTCCTTTCCCTTTGGTAACTATTAGTCCGTTCTTGGGTTCTGTGAGTCTGCTGCTGTTTTGTTCCTTCAGTTTTGTTCTTTGTTCTTATACTCCACATATAAGTGAAATCATTTGGTACTTGTCTTTTTTGGTTTGGCTTATTTCACTGAGCATAATACCCTGTAGCTCCATTCACGTTGTTATAAATGGTAGGATTTGTTTTCTTCTTATGGCTGAATAATATTCCATTGTGTATATGTACCACTTCTTCTTTATCCATTCATCTACTGATGGACACTTAGGTTGCTTCCATTTCTTGGCTATTGTAAATAGTGCTGCGATAAACATAGGGGTGCATCTGTCTTTTTCAAACTGGGCTGCTGCATTCTTAGGGTAAATTCCTAGGAGTGGAATTCCTGGGTCAAATGGTATTTCTATTTTGAGTTTTTTGAGGAACCTCCATACTGCTTTCCACAATGGTTGAACTAATTTGTATTCCCACCAGCAGTGTAGGAGGGTTCCCTTTTCTCCACATCCTCGCCAACATTTGTGGTTGTTTGTGTTTTGGATGTTGGCCATCCTCACTGGTGTGAGGTGATATCTCATTGTGGTTTTAATTTGCATTTCTTTAATGATTAGTGATGTGGAGCATCTTTTCATGTGCCTGTTGGCCATCTGAATTTCTTCTTTGGAGAAATGTCTTTTCATGTCCTCTGCCCATTTCTTAATTGGATTATTTGATTTTTGTTTGTTGAGGTGCATGAGTTCTTTATATATTTTGGATGTCAACCCCTTATCGGATATGTCATTTATGAATATATTCTCCCATACTGTAGGATCTCTTTTTGTTCTACTGATGGTGTCCTTTGCTATAAAGAAGCTTTTCAGCTTGATATAGCCCCACTTGTTCATTTTTGCTTTTGTTTCCCTTGCCTGGGGAGATATGTTCATGAAGAAGTTGCTCATGTTTATGTCCAAGAGATTTTTGCCTATGTTTTTTTCTAAGATTTTTATGCTTTCATGACTTTGATCAATTTTGAGTTTACTTTTGTGTATGGGGTTAGACAGTAGTCCAGTTTCATTCTGTTACATGTAGCTGTCCAGTTTTGCCAACACCAGCTGCTGAAGAGGCTGTCATCTCACCATTGTATATCCAAGGCTCCTTTATCATATATTAATTGACTATATATGTTTGGGTTAATGTTTGGATTTTCTATTCTGTTCCACTGGTCTGTGGGTCTATTTTTGTGCCAATACCAAATTGTCTTGATTACTGTGGCTTTGTAGTAGAGCTTGAAGTCAGGGAGCATAATTCCCCCTGTTTTATTCCTCCTTCTCAGGATTGCTTTGGCTATTCGGGGTCTTTTGTGGTTCCATATGAATTTTAGAATTATTTGTTCCAGTTCATTGAAGAAAGCTGTTGGTATTTTGATAGGGATTGCGTTGAATCTGTAGATTGCTTTAGGTAGTATAGCCATTTTGACAATATCTATTCTTCCTAGCCAAGAGCATGGGATGGATTTCCATTTGTTAGTGTCCTCTTTAATTTCTCTTAGGAGTGTTTTGTAGTTTTTAGGGTATAGGCCTTTTACTTCCTTGGTTAGGTTTATTCCTAGGTATTTTATTCTTTTTGATGCAGTTGTGAATGGAATTGTTTTCCTGATTTCTCTTACTGTTAGCTCATCATTAGTGTATAGGAAAGCAACAGATTTCTGTGTGTTAATTTTGTATCCTGCAACTTTGCTGAATTTCCTAAGCAATCTTGAGAAGGAAGAATAAAGTGGGAGTTATCAAATTTCTGGAGTTCAAACTATATTACAAACCTATAATAATCAAAACAGTACGGTACTGTCCTAAAAACAAACATAGACCAGTGGAACAAAATAGAGGGTCCAGAAATGAACCCATGGATATATAGTCAATTAATATATGACAAAAGAGGTAAGAGTATACAGTGGTGCTGGGAAAACTGGACAGCCACATGGACAAGAACGAAATTGGACAACTTTCTTATACCCTATACAAAAATAAACTCAGATGAAAGGCTCAAATGTAAGACCTGAAACCATAAAACTCCCAGAAGAAAACATAGGCAGTAAACTATTTGACATTGGTCTTAGCAATCTTTTTTTGAATCTTTTTCCTCAGGCAAGGACAAGAGCAAAAACAAAAACAAAAACAAAAACAAATGGGACTACGTCCAACTAAAAAGCTTCTGCACAGTGAAGGAAACCGTCAAGAAAACAGAAGGGCAACCTACTAAATGGGAGAAGATATTTGCTAATTACATATCTGATAAAGGGTTCACATCCAAAATATGTAAAGAACTCTTGCAACTCAATATGAAAAGAAAATCTAATTAAAAAATGGGAAAACACTTAAACAGACATTTTTGCAAAGAAGATAGAAAATGGTCAACAGGCACATGAAAAAATGCCTAACATTACTAATCATCAGGGAAATGAAAATCAAACCTCAAATGAGGTATCACCTCATACCTTTCAGAATGTGTATTATCAAAGAGATAATAAATAACCAGTGTTGGCTGTGGGCAGGAATGGAAACTGGAGCAGTCATTATGGAAAAAAGTATAGCGGTTTCTCAAAAAATTAAAAGTAGAACTACCATATGATGCAGCAATTCTACTTCTAGGTATTTTTCTGAGGAAAACAAAAACACTAATTGAAAAGACATATGCACCCCTATGTTAACCCTAGCATTACTTACAATAGCCAAGATATGGAAGCAACTTAAATGTCCAGTGACAGATGAATAGATAAAGAAGACACAGTGTACACAAACACACACATACATAGGAATGTTATTCAGCCATAAGAAAGAATGAAATCGTGCCCTTTGAGACAACATGGATGGACCTAGAGGGTATTATGATGAGTGAAATAAGGCAGACAGAGAAAGACAAATACTGTATGATTTCACTTACTTATGGAGTCTAAAGAACAAAACAAATGAGCAAACAAAACAAAATAAAAACAGACTCACAAAGAGAATAAACTGATGGTTACCAGAGGCGAGGATGGTGAGGAAAGGGATGAAATAGGTGAAGGGTATTAAGAAGTGCAATCTTCTAGTTATAAAATAAATAAAACACGGGGATATAATGTACCGTATTGGGAAGATAGTCAATAATGTGACAACTTTGTATGGTGACAGATGGTAACTACACTTATTGTAGTAACCATTTTGTAATATATTGAATCACTATTTGTACACATGAAACAAATAATGTGTATTAATTATGCTTAACTAATTGTGCTTCAATAATTTAAAAAAAGACTAAAAATTCTCACCAGCAATTCAGTTATTCCATTCAACCTGTTCTATATGAGATACAGGCCATCAAAATTTAAATTGCAGGCATTTGCATTTTATTTGTATAATTTTTACTTGTGAGATGAAAAGCCATCTCCATCATGAATTTTTCTTTTTTTACTACTATATGCAAGGGAATAGATTAAAACTGCACAGAAAAAAAAGGGAAACTATTTTTAGTTAGTATCAGGCATTAAGAAGTCTAATAATTGAAACTGCCTATAAATAAAAACACAACCTTACATCAGAAAAACTGGCTGAAGCACTATGAAGGATAGAATAATACTGTCAAGACACATCAGGTCTATTTCCGTTATTTTACAGTTCTATTCTCCTGTGAATGTGGTAATGTTGCTTATTTGTTTCTTTTAGAAATATTCTTATTTTTCTTTATCCTTGTTACAGAGATAAGCAAAATGACACCATATATAAACACAAGCAATGCATAAAAATTCTCCCTTGTAATCCAAGGGAATTTACATTGCAAAGTTGTACAGAATAAAAATACTTGAATAGTTCTAGCATGAAGGTAACTATTCAAATTTATTTGAGGTGCTATCAGTCATGATATTTCACTCCCTTTGAGGAACAGACTACCTCCTGAATTTGGGGACTGCAGACTTGGAGGTAACACAGATAATAATAGGGGCTCACCTGACATAAAGCACTCCATTTTGATCCACACGACGCTGCCAACCCACAGGAACTTGTATAGCTGGAAGACCTCCATCCTTGTCCCCTCCATCACAGTCCTTGCCTCCATTCATTTTCTGTGTCTGCATGGGACTCTCCAAAGATATCAGCAATAAGATGATATCCTTATATTATAGGGCATGATGGCCTTCAAAAATGGCCAGTGCAGCACTTTTTCCCAGACTGT